>JAZGTJ010013828.1:0-14628 GCA_036877575.1 Botia almorhae
GTATAAATGTCTCCTCAGATGGAAAGAGGTGGGTTTTGTTTTTAATGAGGGAGATATGAAGAAAGAAAATCAGGTTGGAGGAGCAGGGAAGGTAAAACTAGAGTCTCTGAAGGACCATGTAGAGCAGCTCTATCGTATCAGTAACGACAGGGCAGAAGATGTAGAACATGATTCACAGCTCACCTTGGCTGAATAATTGATGATGAAAGTTAATGTGAGGACTAGGAGTGTGTGAAGAGACAGTTTTCCTATTCGTGTAACAAAGCCACCCGTTTTAAGCCCGGTCTAAAAGAAACACAACAAGCAAGTATTAATAAATAAACTACAAAGATGTTCAGAAATTCTGTTTTTGCAGAAAACAGCGAACAGAGGTAATGTAGGGATGGGAAAACAAAAGTAAAGTGCTTCAAATAATAAAGTGCTTTATATACATTTCTGTAGCATTTAGTTCTGTGGTTATTCTCCTGTGTTTATAGAACCCTTAGCCTAAGGTGTTATTTTCTATCTAGACTTGTATACGAATGTCCAATCTACCTGAATTAAAATAGAGCAAAATGTCTAAGCCTGCATTTAAGATTACATTTCACACTGTCAAACCAGCTGTAAAACTGGACTATTTTATCTTAAATTTAGCTTCTTTAGCACAAATCAATGCAAAAACAGTATTTCCATTCCTACAGGAGCCCAGAGATCTTTCCAATTTATTTTTTAAAACATGCCTGGCCCATCTGTCAAAATCATTTATAAAAGAGGAGATACACATACACTTGAAATCATGTGCATCACTGAAACATCTGCTCCCCTAGTACTGAGGTGGAGACTGACCTGGAAGTGTTTGATGAAGAGAGCAGACACAATAAAGCTGAGCACCAGAGAGCCCAGAATCATGGAGTTACAGAACTGCAGGAGCCATACTAACAACAGACTCAACACTTGGATCAGGTACAGAGACATCACCTACAAAGAGAGAAGTTTGAATATCCGACCTCACACCATCTCCTACAACTGCAAAATACATGTGTGTGTGTGTGTGTGTCACCTGTTCAGCTGTGACGACGTCAAGGCAGTCCAGAGTAAAGATTATAAGGGCTTGTACCAGAAGGACAAACTGATTGAATTGCCATGTCAAACAGAAGCAGAAGGTAGCAACGAACGCCAGCCACAGCACCACCTTCTGCGGTCGAGAACACACACATGCTGTTCAGACCTGACTGCCCAGACACCCAAACATTCAAAAGGTTTCTTTAAGAACTCATACCATGAGATTTTGTTCCAGTGAAGCACCATATGTCTTGAAAGCTATTATACTCTGCTGAGAACACATACTGAGGGAGAACAAATATGTGCTCAGCAGAGTAAATATTTCATACACTGGCAATTGCTAACCTCCGTTTCATATTTCATAGAAGTTTCACCAACAGCAGCAAACAGTGATAAATGTTCCTCAAAACTTTACTGTCACATGCTTTCTCAGTCTTACCAGTTGTTACCAGCCATTTGTCAATATTTTGCATGAGATGATCAAAAATGATGAAGTCAAGTTTTTAGACTGCACTACATTTAGACAGTCACTTACAGTGGAAGTACTTTTCAATGTTTAAAAACTTTAATCCCAGTTTAATATACAACTACTGTATAAGTATGCCATCCATTGGTTGATTTTCCCCAAGTGTAAATGTGTAAAGCGTGGCTCTATCAACATTCTGCTTCTTTGAGCATTTCAGCCAATCCAACTTTTCTTTAGAAATAACAATTGTTTTGGCAATTTTGTTTGGTCGTGGCACAGGAATTACACACTTATGCTTAAACCAAATGGCTAGAACTGATATCAGATGTTGCAAATTATCTTAATTTGATAGTGGCTACTCAAAAAACAGCACCTTCAGGACAGGACAGAGAAGTACCTGGTGAACAGGCTTTAGTTGTGGCCTTAAGTAGCAGGTTATGGCTGCTACCTGAAGAGCAAAGAAAGGTATAGACCAGTTTTCCCTCAGAGAGATGGTGAACTCCACACGCGTGGTGTCCACTCTGCACACAAACCATCACAAACACATAAACACAACTCAACACAGAAAACAGGCATACGCTGTGAGAAAAAGATAATCTCTAAAAAAAGAAATGTGTTTTAAATATTCAAAGAGAATTCTTTAAAAACTGTGGTAGCTCCAGGGGGAACGTCCCATAAATTTGCCCACGGCATGTCGCATTGGATAAAAGGGCCCTCTAAATGACAAATTACATTTCAGTTCTGACTTTGAAAGATTAAATTCATATTTTGGAGAAACATATCAGCTTTCACGCTTATCTGAATTCAGATGCTCGCTGAATAACAATAAGCACTCACGCTTGTTTATTTAAGAACGGCAAAGGTTAGAGTTTTGTGCTCTATATATCTTCATGTGTGCGATACCTGTTGATAATATACCACACTCCAGCGAGAGCTCCAGCCAGCCAGGAGTTACTGAGTAACCAGCTGGTGATAAAGAGAGCGATGACATACACTGTCTGCAAAGCAAACACTGTGTAGATGTAGAAATAAATTGGCTCCAAGTAAGCCTGCAAAACAAACACATAGAGTAGCATGCAAGCAGGACGAAAATAAATAAGCTGATTCTTTAAAAGCCCAGGAGAATCTACATGCATACATGTGTCTTTCAAAGAGAATAGCAGAGGGCGAATACCTGGATGGGCAACATTCTGTATAAAACACTAAGGAACACTTCTTGGTAGATATTCATGCGCTGTAGGATGTTTATTGTCCTCTTGGATTCAGTAGCGTTGTCATGAATAAGCTCATAGAGACCTGGAAACACAAACAAACCTATTGGTCAGTTGAAATGTGGCATGATGTGAAGTGTACACTTAATGTATAAGAGAAGATAACAGCATATAACACAAAGCAATACGCGGGACTGATTAACATAGAGAAAAAATTTTATGGAGTCATTAAAGCTTACTGACTGAACCATCAGCTGATAGAGGACAGGAAATATTTGTAAATATATATTAGTAAATAAATATAAAGAAAAGTATTTCCTTTACATAATAATTAGCTCAAACACAAAAAGTAGGTTTTAAAGGGCTTGTATGTCATAAATATGGGCCATTAGATTATATAATACACATCAATGTTTTTTATACTACTGTAGACCTACTGTGACAGTTGCGGTATAGATTTACCGTAATCGATTTCCATAATTGCCGAGTAGAAAAGCAATGCACTGAACATGCTTTTACTTTACTACCGTACAAAGGTTGAATTGTAATGTCTAGAGAACAGTTTTTGGCATCACTGTGGCTTTTACCATTTCGGTCTCAATGGGTAATGACCTAATTGTGATGTTTTTCAGCATAGGAGCACAAAAGAAATCCATCCCAAATGGGGCTGTTAAGGGAATTAGTCTCCCAAAGACCACTTACAGCAAAGTTGTGCATTTCCACTTTTTCCTCTATTTTTTAAGACCGGTCACTCTGATGTAGTTACGCAATAAAACATTCCTTTGATAGTCCTCGTATTACATAAGTGATAACGGAAACCAGACAGACGGGTTCAAGAAACTTGCCATTACTAAATAGGCTGAGTTAAATAAATAAAGAAAAGAACCAAAATGTAATATACTGAATTTATAAAAGCCACTGAAAATCTCCTACTTATTAACAATAAAACAAAGATGTGCTGTTGGAGCAATATTTCTGTTCCACACAGAGAAAAAGCAAGGACATATGTATTAGTTAGACAAGATAACAAGTATGATCATCTAATCAATAAATCTGTCTTGCCAATGTGTGGGATAACTCCACATGTGTGTATCTGTGTAAATCTCTATACCTTGCTGTATAGAAGGGGCCTTCAACATCTGTTTGTAGTAAGAGTAATAAAGGCCACATTCTGTCCGGAAGGAGATTTCACGCTCGACTTCCTACCAGTAAAAAAGAAAAGGGTAAGATTCAATGAAATGACAAATGTCAAGGAACACAACAGGAGTAAACGGTGTTGAAATGAAATACGTTTCCCATCTGACAAAGAAATCAGAGCGGCTATCTGACCAGCATTAAAAGAGATTTTTGCTGCTGTTAGGAAGCTTCCAGAACTAAACATAAGGCAGACAAAAACAATCTACAGTATATGTTGCACTATAACCATTAGAATCAAATTAAATTTGCTTAAAGGAGATTGGTTTCATAAAGTAGCATTACAGTTTATTCGGCTGAAATGCTAATAGAAACCGAGTCCATTTTAAGAAGTATAAACACAATTTAGATTACACTTGGACAGACAATGAATGACCCGATAACCAAGACTGCTTGTTCCGATACAAAAAGTACTCAAAATTATTTTTACTTAACAACATTTCTAACCGACATCCCCGGAGACAAAATTAAAGCCAGATCCTGGTCCAGCTTACCTTTAGGTGTGAAAACCACAGCAAATTCTCGTGTATAGAATAAACACACCATGCATGAAACAGCCCAATAAAGCCTGCCAACAGCAAACCCGCTGCTATGACAACAGACAGCCAACATCTTTGTACTGGAATGTGACACCCTGAAAGCTTTAGGCACTCTTCCGTGTCCCCCTTCCCACTCTTGTAATCCTGCAGATTGTCTTTGGCTCCAGAGTTAACCGAAAGCAGTCTATCCTGGGAAGTCGGCGTGTTATCATCCAGATTGCTCTTCCTCCTGTGACGGACTCTCATTCTCAAGGATTACTGCGCACCTTCTTTCCTAGACGTCCCTCTGTCTCTGTCTGTTTAAGACTGTGAGCTCCCTCTTTTGTTTATGACTCTTTCCAAAGTTACTTGCCCAAAAAACTTCCTAGCATACATATTAAAACAATAAAACAGAGCTTCATGAGATCATTCTAAGCTCAGTCGGCACCAAACAGCTATCTGCCAGAGGAACATTTCACTTGTGTTCAGAGAGAGAGGGGCTGGGACAGGAAGGAAGGCATGTGGGCCGCACAACTGGTGACCTCTTGGTAGTCAGAGGGAAAAGACATAAAAAAGATGAGAAAAAGAGAACACACACTTGGAACATCATTTTAAAGGGTAAGCGCATTTGTAAAAACAATTTAAGCTAACAATGTAACTGCTAGCTTGAAATGACGACAGCATGGTTCTATAACTGTCATGGTCATGACTTCACACGCAATGAATTTAGAAGCTTCACAGTGGCAGCTGTCTCCTGCTGCGTCCCAAAAGAGACACACACAGAACAAATCTTTAAATGGCTTTGGGTCAAAAATCACGGCACTGTTTGAACATCGGTGACGAAACTCATTGTAAGATCAACTCCTGCCGAAAACATTTACAAAACCCCTGTGAAAAGTTCTGCTGGTTCCTGGAAAACTCAAAAGGCAGAATTTGCTGGCGTTTATAACAGAGGCTCTCCGCAGTAATTTGATTAGCCTACTAAACCAGTGCGCGTTCTCACAGTTCATCCTCTGATAACAGGCAACATTATTTGCCTGCAAATCAAAAACACAATCCTTCGAACCCTCCCTTAGTCCTGCAGGCATACTTCAGCTGAAAAACGAAGAAAACCTGCGCTCATTCAGTCCCTCCGAGTCACGTTTACAAAAGCAAGTGTTCAGATGAAAGTCAGATGACTCATGCAAACTATAAAATACCAGCTAGAGTGCATGTGCTTCCCTTTTACCACTTAAGTTGCACTATGACTTCATTTTAATCCTGAGATAACCTTTGGTGCAATACAATGCAAACCACATGTTGTACTCCATAAGTCAGGCAGAACAGAATCTTTAATGTGTGGCACATATAAAGTGTCCCCAAAAAGTAGTGGATACTTAAAATGCATTAATTTTATTGCATCAGATAGAAACACTTCCCTCAAAACTTCCTTCACTTTTCTCAGACATTTTAGCAATTACTTTTAGCAATTTTACTTTCCCGAGTCTGTGATTTTGGAGCCCAAGCCGAGTAACTAAAGGGACAGTTTATTATATTAACTATAGACATGTTCAATAAAGTCTCACAACCAGAAAGTGGCCAAATACCTTTTATCTTCATTTTGAAAAGTGTCTCCATTGTTTTGTGAAACAAAGAGTGTGTGTGTGCTGTCTCTCTTCAAAAAAACACTTGATTTGATATTTTATCTGATGTAACATTAATACAGTTTAAATGTGTCTGTCATGTATCAATCTGCTATGATAAATGAGCATGTGAAGATCAAATCACATTGCAGAAAACAGTCTCAGACTTAAAATAAATGTTCTTCTGGTGTTGTATAGCAAATCAGAGCATTCTAATACAAGAAACAAAAGACTATATAGAATGTCTTATAAAAGCGTGACTATTCTTAGTAGCTTAACTAAATGAACACTAGGTATGAGTCACATACTGTACCGAGTGTCAGACTGCGTGCCTGGCACCATAAATAAATAAATAAACTACAAAGAAAGTGATCTATTTCAAAACCTGCAGCTGTGAACCATGTACTGCTTGTACAATGTGGATAAACTTCTGATCTGGTTTGTTTTAATAAGTAATCTGGGACACAAGGACAGGCTGATGAATTTGACTGAACATGACATAACTTTTTTGGCAATGGTGCTTTCTTCTGTTTCAGCTCTGGATGTAATAACATGATCTCCAGCCCAAACTCTGGCTAACTGTTTGGGTGAATGTTATTCCAAAGAGGGAGAGAAAAATAATCTTTCAGCACACATGGAAAATAATTCCTTTTCAAGAAGAAAATGTGTGTGTGACAAGCACACAAGAACACCATCAGTGGCTAAACCTAACTGCGCATTACGAATCTAGAAGTCTTGAGCTGTTTTTTATATTAGGCATGTGGCCCAGGAACACTCAAGAGACATCTGCTTTCAAAGCCTGAAAGTATATAAACTTAAAATGAAAGAACAAGCTCTGGATTTTACCTTTATATTAGAGAACCACAGGTCGTTTTCATGAAGTGTGGCCACATAGATGCAGCACAGCAAGCCCAGACTAACTCCCACTATTGAGCCAGTGATTAGACACAATATTGACCACCATGAGAAACCACCTGGAGAGAATGACAGGAATATTACTCTCACCACAATATTAAACAATCCTGCAGCTAAACAAGAGAAGAGAAATACATGCTATTTATCATCATGTTTTATTACTATCCCACAGTTATAAATATATTCTAAAGTAGGCCATTTCAGTTCAGTGGATTCTGATTGGTCAATGCAGCGGTCCAGCTGTGCTGAAACCCATGATACAGTAACAGTTAAAACACTAAATTTTTAAAACACTAAAACACAACAGATGTAATCCAGGCTCCACTGCAGATGAGCCAAAGGGCTAGGGTTAATGGCAGACTGGATCTGGGCATTACAGTACCTATACTATAAACTATAACTATATTTCATAGCAGAAGAGTATAGTTTGAGACTGTATATATATTGTGACATACGGCGATCAAAGGTATATATACACATATGTGATACAGTAATATAGCAATGTCTCATATCTTTTTGCTTATCTTACTGATTAGTTAAATAATGTTAGAATTTTTTTTTAAATAAGAATGGTTACCCTCTCTTCTGGCTTAATCTAAAATCACATCTATCTACTTTTGAAAGAGCTCTGACCCGTTGCAGACTTCTCTTTGGGTTCAGCCACACACTCTGGCTTTAGGTTCTGCGTGCTGGGCCCCGGCTCCTTCCCTTTGCTGCCCTTCCTTTGTCTGAGCGCAGTCATGCTGGAAAGCGCCTTGATCCGGTGGAGTTCTGGTGAGAGACATTGTAATCGTATATTAATACATAAAAATAATAAACTGTATAAGAATTCCTATAAAATAGGTTATACCAATAAAAATAAGTGGATTGTTATTTAGCAATTACGTTATTAATTCAATTGGACCGCCTATATGTTGTCTGCGACTTGACCTAACACATTATGTATTAAAATCTACTGTATTTCCTTTAAAAAATAATCTATATAAATAATGGATGGACTTTGCTACATGTACATATATAGGCCTAAGCAGTAATGTTTTTATAATAATAAATGATTACAGAGAAAGTGTTTTGAGTATTATGATCTATGTAGTCCCAATAAAGAAACATAACAGAAATACAACACAGAGTGCACTATATCAACCTGTTTCTGACATGTGCACAATGCGATCAACGTGTAAATCGATCAACAGTCAATGACCCACAGTGATTAAAACCCGCCTCTGTTGCGTGTTGTTAAACACTTGCTTGGGATGCAACGATCTATTACCGTTATCCCGGAAACACTACAGCTATTGGTGTTAAAACGCATCTCCATTGATGTTGCTTAATGACACTTACGAACTACGCACAAGTTAAACAGCGTCATTACAGTATCAATGTAACAAACGCACTCTCGGTTAAAATGACTCGGACAGCGATACACAACAAAGCATAACGCCGCGCTCCATTCGTTCGTTCATTCATTCATTCATTCATTGGCAGGCCTGTGTTTTGCAGCGGCGTTTCCTGCTCACAGCTCAGCAACAATGACAGGAGATCTCAGATCGCATCAGCCGCTGATCTCGGTCTCCTGCTAAGGGACAGACAGATAGCTGCTGGCCGTTTCCACCGCCGCATTCTTCCCGTGCACTTTCACTCTTCGTAAAACAATGCAAATTAATATTCAAAAACCGATGCGCTGTTCTCACCCTGCTTAACGAATCCCGCAGTTCCTTATCGGATGTCCGGTAGCTCCTCCTCTCTCAGGGATACTTGCTTCCGAGGTGCAAGGAAATAAATCTCGTATAATCACTGTTTATAAAAGCGAAAATATTCTATGAGTACATCGAATCTTTTTTTAAACCACCGTCGTGTTTGTATTCCTTCTGTAGATTGACAGCGAACAAAATCGCAGCACAGCGAAGAGAAATGGCTTCAGAGCCAACGGGAGCGCTTCCTGTCAGAATTTAAGCGTCTCATCCGCCCTGAGAGACGCTTTATCTCACCGTCCCACTACCTGTTGAACGCTCGCCCCGGGACACATGGGCAAAGCTTCGAATGAGCTTCCAATACATCTTATGTAGTAACAACACTGAAGCATGGCAGTATTTAATCCGTGTCATGAGATTAAAAGCATTACCATGATAGTTTTCCAATACCATATGTTATTTTAGGCTCCTATGTAGTTGATTTTACTGTGTCGTACACGATCAAATTACTTTCTGTGTGACTAAATATTAACAGAGAAACTACGTGGAATATTTGTACTATTTGTGTTATTTGTTGAAGACTTTGACTATTTATGTGACGTAATAAAAAGCATTTATGACCTAGGAAATGGTCAACAATTACAGCACATAAAATTTATACCAAATTTACAAAACATTTGCCATTTCCACTTAATAAAACTGTTGACCTGATATTTGGCCACCACTGTCATTAAAAGAAATTAACCCAAATAACAGAAAGTTATCAGAAAGATTCTGCACTGTTTAAAGGAAATATCATGTTTTTCTTTACTAATTATGCCATATTAATTTATTTACAGTATAGCGTGTGTTGTAACTATAGCATCTGGGATGTGACAAAGTGGTTACCATGGTATTTCTTTGTAAGGGTATGTCTCAGATATGCAGAAGGCTTTCCCCATTCAGAGCAGTTTAACTCTAGCAGCAGGAGTCCATTTACACACCAAAACCTGTTTGACAGCACCTTGGCTACTGTTGCTATGGCTACCACAGCCTTCAACATTAATAAGGCGTATTAACTTGTCTGCTGTGATATAACTACAGCTCTCTTTGACATACAGATTTTAATTAAACACGTCCTTTGAAAGTATGTCTCGCTCTTCCTCATCTTCGAGTGAAAGCGACAGCAGAGCAACATCAAGGAACGATATTAAAGGCAAGTGATCCATAAATTGATGCAAAGTTTAGGAAAGAAAACAAATCGGCCTCAGGCATTTTGTACTTCTTTTTAAACATTACCTACAGCATTTAGAGTGATTAAGGATGTATTGTTTTAAATGAGGCTTCTCTATGTATTTCTCACTTCTCTGTATTCCTGTTTAAATTACATTTATCAGCATGTACTCCAACCAATGAAGACACAACAACTGTGCCTGAAAAGAGGATCAACAATGAAACTGGAGGTACAGCCACCTCAGGTACACTATGGTGCATGGATCTAGAGCCTCAGTATGATATCTGCAAGGAGCACATGTTTCTGGAGTAACATTTTGGTGATCGTGTGGCCACATTGCTATCAACCAATCAAATTTTAGGGTAAGAATTAGGGATGATGTTAGTTGTTTGAATAACATTCTTTTCAGCTCTTAAAAATACTGCTGCCAAAATGTTGACAGGTTTTCTGGCAATGCTATAGAGTAACAATTTTTGATTTGGTTCTTAAAATAACTTGATTCCTTAGCTTTATATAGTCTAAAGAATAACTTTCCACTACAGAGAACCGTTGCGCAGTTCTAAAGTTCCATACATACATGTTCCTCATGGAATCATGCACTCTGAGCCATAGTATGTGTGGGTGGCCAATACAACAGCGCAGTGTAAAAAGTGATGTCTTTTAAATAAACGTTAATACAATTTGATCCTGGTAATATACTTTCTGTGTCACTCGTTGCTGTTGCTTGTTGTTAATCCATTTTCCCTTCAGTGCTTCAAGCGCCAAGAAAAATACAATACAAATGCAATCATTTATTCATTCATTGACTGGTTTTACAACACCATCTCGTATGTTCTGAAAATCAATAGTAAAGAATGGAACCAATCTGACACATAAAAGACAGCTTAGCTGTTGATGTTATACAGTTACTAATTCATATCTGACGTGCACCGAATAAACAATTGTGAACATTTCAATTTATCACATAATCATAATGAAATCACCAGATATGATGCTTTCTGGCTGATGCCAAAGAGGTTATGTTTTCTCAGATGTAAGTCCCAGTGAGACCCAGAGAAACAATCGGCAAAATTGTCCCAAACCCAGCAGTACGACACAGAGACACCGATACAAAACCCATTCTCAACTGATAAAAGTGAAGCTGGACCACGTCAAAGTCGAGATGCAGAAGATCTATGCGGCCCACCTGCATCAGCGCCCTGAGAGGTAAACAAGAGACTGCAAGTTCTGACTTGAGTCAGTTCTCAAGACCTAATTCATAAGAGTCCTAGAAGCACATTATTGTGCTTATTACATTACATTAACATGACCATGATCACTTTATGCCTACAAATGTAGGACTTAGGTAAAGTGAATCAATTAAATTCATAGTTTTGGTGCTTGCACACAATAAAGGTGCTTTATGATGCCATATGAAGAACCATTTTTGGCTGTATGATTCCATAAAGAACCTTTCTGTTTCACAAAGGGTTCTTTGTAGTAGAAAAAGGTTGTTTAGACTATAGAAAGGTAAAAAAGAAATGGTTCCAAAAATGTTTTTTTCTATGGCATCACTATAAAGTTCGCAGAACCTTTAAGAGTGTACCATAAACATCCTGATTGTGGTGTACCTTGACTTTAAATGGCACGGTTGCATTTATATTAACAGTTGCATTTGGAGCATGCACATAAAGGCACACAAAGCACAAGGTCCATGAAGGTCCTTCAACAGGTTTTTCTAAAGAAAATCTCCAGAATAAAGGCAGCGTGTTGTAGGTGGCAGTTATATAATATAGGAACGTACACTTCAGCATACAGCATCTCTAAATATCTTTGTGCAGGAAAGAGTATCATCCCTTTGTGTGGAACAGTCTGAGTCCATACAGAGACACTACTGAGATTGATCTCCTCATGATGGTAAGCCTGAGACTCTTTAGATGTTTTTGGTGGAACATCTCAATATGCTGCTGTTACCTGTATATAAATTTAGTCTTACAGCCACTGTTTTATTTTTAAATAACCTATTTCCATCTACTAATACAGATTATATATTAATTATAATTATATAATTATAATTATAATTATATACTCACACAAATACACCGTGTCTGTGTATATACAGTATATACTGTGTGTGTATATATATATGTAGCCAGTCAGACTGTCATTAATGTGAATATGACTCCTGAATATGTTCAATTTTTCAGTCAGCCAATCCAAGCAGGAGAAATCACTGTCCTTCAATACACAAAACAGAAAGTACTCCGAAATCTAAACATTTTAATGTATTTTATTGAATCATTTAAATAAATCAGTGTGTTGGCCAGTTATATTTCATGAACAGTATTTACAGGCATCAGATAATGAATAATTTATAATTATTATGTTAAATAAACCTCAGTCTGCATAAACCTTGTCTTCTCTTTTATAATAATACTATAATACACAATACACATTCAATTTTCCAACAGAACTGTACCCTCACATATTTCATTTTAGTGAGTGTGTGTTGTTTAATCTATCTCTCAGAAGCCTTGGCCTCAATCAGATGTTTAACATGAAAATGACTTCAAACAGATCCCTGGCTCTCTATGCAGTGGCAAATGAAAAAAAGAATAACTGTTACATTATTCATTATGTCCTTCATGTAAGTCGCCATCATTTAAACATTTGTGCCCAATGGTACCCTTTAGAAATTCGTTCTTTTTTGAATATCCAATAACTACCTTAATATATTACGATATGTAGCGGTGTGCGCAGACCTTATTAAATTGCTTCTAGAATTCATCACAATGGACAATACTATCCAAATGGTTCTGGTTAAAAGAAATAAAAGAAAAATGCAGCTTCCGACATGAAAGGGTTGAAGATTATCAAAGAGATGTAAGAAATAAATTGGCAAGCAGCTCATCCTAGAAAGGGATTATGGGAGAAGAAAAGCGTAAATGTTTAATGGCCGCCTCTTTTCTTCTTGGAAGGCACTTGTTTGTCTGGCTTTGGTCCTTGATAAGCACAAAGGGGAGAGTGGGTTGCAGCATTCCACTTTCTCTTGCTTTCTCTGCTTATATTATCCATGATATGTTCAGTTGGAGAAGTAAGGGACTTCAGGCGTGATGCTACAGCCTATCTGAGTAAGCTTCTGGTTACTTTAGAGGGCCAGCAAAAAAATATCTTAAGCTCATATTAGAAAAGTCTTTATGTATTTTCGTTTCTGATTCCACTTGCTTGAGCACAAAACTGAGCTTTCTGAGGTAGGAATGGAACAATGCGATCTCAGCAGGTCAAATTTTTAGGACGCCAAACTTTGTGTCCCTTAAAATCTGTGTCTGCTTTCCAAATTTCCATACTAACCTCCAATGTACTGCTGGATATAGCCCATAAATCAGGGCCATCTTTGACCCATTCAAACCCATTGTAATTCTGGCTAGTGGGCTATTGTATTTGCAACCAAGTTAAAGAAGTCAATTTTGGTTTTAGTGATTAGGTGCAGGAGTGTATTATAATAGGAGTAATTATTATTATTAATTATTACCGAAATGTTTCTTTAGAATCTTGCAATTTTACAGCCCATTGTGCAAAAGTGCACATGTATTCAACAGTAGCTCCAGCTTCAGCCACTGGGGACAGTTTGGAAATTTCAGTGGAGCAGAGCAGAGACTGATTTTAGGCAACACAAAATTCAGCCTGATGTTGCCGATTTTCCGCAAGATTGTGTGTTTTTGAATTAATTAAAAGCACCAGCATTCACAATTTCCTCCCATGTTATCTCCTTATATCCTCACTTTCAGTGGGCCCATTGAAAATCTGATCTTGAAAATGAGAACATCAGTAAGTTTTTAAGCCGTCATGGATTCATGTAAAATGAAGGGATTATAAAAAGGTGAAAACATGTAGAAACCAAACACAAGCAGAATTCATCTGTGGCTTATCACTGCTTCAGCAGCCTTCAGCTACAGTATTTCACAGTAAGTCAAAACCTCTTTTAGACCCACTGCTGGTTTTCATGCGCCTTATATTTCAATTAGCTAATTTCTAGACTTACAGCCATTACAGTTTGGACGTCTACTGGTTCAGTTGAAAATTCTTTCACATATAATTATGCTTCTTCTTAGTCTGAACTTTGTTGTCGTCCAGTGTATTTATCTCTGAGGTGTAGCAGAGTAAAACATTGTGTTACTGAGGGATGGATTTTAAAAGGACAACTAGCCTCAAACAAAAGAGTTGTGAAAAATGTAATGTAATAGCTGCGTCACACCTCTTTGTTTGGGATATACAACTTTGTTAAACTGCGAGCTCTGAAGGAGCTGCAAGGGTAAATAACTTTTCTAAATGCTGAAGAACCACCACTGGAGATAAGTTATAATAACATTATATTAAATATATTTCATATTTAAAATGTTATTTTAAATAAAATAAATTTGGCTGCTTAAAGGTCATTTTTGATTGATTTGCCTTCCTTTTGGTATATGCATATGCAAGTTGAACCATATTTGTGACCCGTAATATAAGGAAATTCTTGCTTGTCAAATGTCAGAAGCCACAGGAATAGCAATGAGTGAAAATAAAAGCCCCAAAAGCAAAGAAAGTCATTTAATTTGATTCTTAGCGGGATATGTCTCATCACACAAGAAAGGACATTAGTTTTGGGCTGGTAAACTAATTCATCCACCCACCCATTTAACCATTTACAAAGTATGAAACAAAGACAAAAAGTCATTTTTAGATAACCGTCAAGGGATAAAAATGAATCCAGCATGTTAAAGGCTTTTTACCCCAGA
>JAZGTJ010013829.1:0-14628 GCA_036877575.1 Botia almorhae
ATACTCGAGTGAGAGGGAGTGAGCTGAAAGTGGTTAACGTCGTTGACGCATACGCAACAGTAAGTCCCACTGAAGGAAATCCACCTGAACACTCATCAAAAAGCAATGGAGTTGAGGAGGGCGTGGCCATAGAAAACAAAACAAAAGGGAGGATCACCACATAATAGCACCAATGAAAGTGTGACATGAGCTCTGCTCTCATAACTCTCACCGAGTCACTGCCAGAAGGAACCATCAGTTCTGGTGCACACGAGATGTCATGCCAAACAGTTAAAGCCATAGTCCAATGTTCAAAGCAAGGTTTTTAATGTTTAATTCAATCTTGGGCCTTCGCTGATGGATCTGAGCATTTTATACCGCACTGCAGGTCAAAATGGGATGTAATCCGTATTTATCTCTGACGATGAAACGGAATGACAAATAACAGTGGAGCAAATTATTTGTATACTTTCATTAAATCATCTGTACCAACCCAGAACAAACATTTATTAAAACATGAAGATCGCAAATATACATATAACGTGTTGTTGCTGTTGCAACATTTTAAACCAGATCAGCTGTGGAATTCTCCTTCAGGTCAGGAATGGTTTGAGTAAGTTCCAAAAACAGCTCAAATCCCATGCAAAAAAAGTGTAAAAATAAAAATCACCGTAGTCTGGATTCAACTCAAGTAAGAAAATATTAGAAAATAAAGGTTTTATCAGAGCAGCAAAAGGGCCGAGTCTCTGAATCCCACTAGCCCAAAGGAAGAGAACTGCATGACCTTTCCGTGGAGCTATGGATGTTTTAGACATAACACCCATGTTCCCGCCTCTGCGATTTCCAACATCCTCCTTCTCTCACAGCAACAAATAGAGCCATCGAGCCACACAGAAGACAAGCATGATTCCAAATCAACAATGACATCCACAAATGCCCTGACTTACGAGGCTTAGTATCTGATTCACACCAGCATAAAACTTACACCCCATGTTTTTTAATTTCTAAAGGGAATAAAATAATAAAAATAACCTACACATTGAACTTGGACCAAAATTATGATTAACTTGAAATCATTTAAATGTTTGTCCAGCAAGAACGTGTTTTATTCCCTTAAGAAAAGAAGGTGTGGTAAAACGATCCAGAGAAACACAATTCCAGACAGATGTTTTTAACTCTTCTTAGGAGAGTAACTATTCATGACCTGAGATTAAATATGGACATAACTTTAATGAGCCAGGTAAATCCATTAAGTGGCATACAATGTACTTATATGCGCAACAAGTTTGGGTTCAAAAAAATTCAATAGTCCTTTGTCCTAAGAAAGTCTTTTAATTTCCAAATGAGATTTTTTCCACTAATTCATTCTATGCATTATTTGTAATAAGCACGTGAGTATGATTTTTATTGTTTTACCAATGTAGCTAATAGCGCCATGACAAATGAGTTTATTTTTAGGAATATTATACAACTTTATGAACCATGATTTAAATTGCTCGGAGATAAGCTTGTTTGCCTCATTTTTTAAACTTGTACTGTATACCATATCACAAATCTTCATCTTTAATACCTTAAACCTGCACATAAGCATCTATTTCTTTATGCGTGCAAAATTGTATTCATTGGCAGGATGATCTGTAATCTGTAAACCGACAAAAAAATACTGCTGAAAATAAAACATTGTTAAATTACCAGTTAACTTCAAGACTATCTTGAAAATAATGATTGATTGCAACTGGAGAATTTCCTGATTAATTGCTTGTTAAGGTAAATCCTATGATGAGAAATTTCCTTTGACATGTTTTCCCTCTTCCTTTTTTCTTTTTTTGCAGTGACCTTTTTAATGCTGTAGCAACAGTCTCTGGAAGTCATGCCTGTGGGCTTAACAGTCCCCATGTAGTCGAGGTGCTTAATGGAGGGAGTCACCCAACCTCCTGCACTGAGGCACCCCAACGGTGCAGATCACCATGACTCTACATCACCCCAGGTGGGCCCATGTCAGACGCTGGTGATGGAGGCAAGGCAGTTGGGGGATTTCTGCAGTTTCTCAGGTTGCGTGGTAGGGGGCTCTGGGATTGCACGGAAGCTGAATGGGGGGCCGATGCTGGTGGTACCTATGTGGCCTGGACTTAGTGCCGGATTCTGCCGCCGGTTGCTCTCCACAATGCTTGAGGTGTTGGATGCCAAGCTCTCCCGTGTGCTGGAGAAAGTGTTTGAGAAATGAACAGAGAGAAAAAGACAAACAGAAAGAGAGAGAAACAAGATAAGAGAAACAAGTCCCAAGGAAAAAGGATGACGTTTATAACAAGGGACAAAAATCTGTACCTGTGTTGTATATGCTTACATTTATGTTTGAAGGATTATTAAACTGTACAATAATAACAAATTGATGCCACCAAACCAGATAAATAAATACAGCCAGCTATGAGATAAAACTATATTGACATTGCAGGATGTACTGCATTAAAGAAAGATTTAACTCTGATATGATATACTTAACAGCAGTTCTGCATAGAAAGCAGAATAGTGTTTTTTTTGCATTTCCCACTCTGTGTAATTGCATTACTACCACACATCAATCATGACTAAATTGTGTCTACGCACAAGAGCTATGCTGGTGTTTTTCCAGGAGCTGCGGAATGACATCATCGCTAATGTGATGAGTCATCCAGAAAATAGTGAATGATTGCGTGTGTGTGCGTATGTGTAAACGGGCTGCTGGGGGTCTTAAAATAAGAGACTTGTGGCAGTTTGTCTCGTAAGCTTTTCGGGCTATTAATTCAGAAGCAGAGACCAGACGCACAGACTAAGCTAATGGGGTGAAAACAGAGCACAGTCTCATTACTTTCAGCAGTCTTGCATCTCTCAGTTAAAGCTGTAATTCAACAAAAAAATTACAATTCTATAATTTTTTACCAACTTTGCATTCCAAACTAGTATGCTGTATTTTTTCTGTGGAACATGAAAGGAGAATTGTTTATGAATCTTAACACAACTAGATAATGACAGTTCCAGGGGATACAAAAATGCTCCAAAAAGGACAAAAAAATACTAAAACAGCACCATAAAAATGTTACATTTCAGGTCTTTTACAAAAGCTGCTTTGTGTGAGGAACAGACCTCAATTCCTTCTTTTGTGTTCTATGAAAAAATAGTGTACAGCTTTGGAACAATGTAAGGGTGAGTAAATTATGACAGAATTCTCATTTTAGGTGCACTGTTACTTTAAATGGTCTCTAAACTTGTGCGGCAGTAGTGAAAAACTCCATTATTACCATGTGACTGGGCCACAATTCCATTCATGGCCCTTTAAATTTTATCATCATTAAACTTTGACATTTATTATGGACAATAGAATACATTGTACTTCACACGTTTTTATAAAAGTTCACAAAAGTTCAAAACTAAATTATTGTGAGTGATTTTTTTGTACTAACAGTGTTATACTTAAATGCAAAAAGTTAGAGCTTTTTAGTATAAAGCTTTCTTATTGCTGAATATCCATCAAAGAATAAGGTCAGAATGTCACTGAAATTATCTCAAAATATGAATGCAAAAAAGGTCATAAAATTCTGCAGATTTACAGGCTGGATCAGCACATGCAGCTAAAACTACAAACATGCACGATTATACAGAGGTAGCATGTGCAGAACATGTAGGCTCTCTCCCTCTGAATGAGTCATACAGACCTAAAGCGTCTATTTTTAGCAGCTGAAAAAAGTTCTCTCACTCATAAAGAGCTTCTGCTAACACATACACAGCCCTGGGAAACCCACTTAAAGGCCGTCAGTACTGATCTGTGGCCTTGACAAAGTAAAGGGGAGAAAAGGGAGCAGCCAACTTATTGTAGTTGTATAAGGTGGGGTAAGTAAGAATTATACACTAAGGTTCCTATGGCAACTATATGCTTAATACATACGTTTCACTCATGTCATAAAATCAACGAAGGCTGCTATCATTATTTAAAACATAGCACATTTAATAAATAAAAATTAGCATTTAATTTTGTAGATTGTGAGCTGGGAAGAAAATTAAATTTTTTAAGCATTTGGTACATTTGTCATTTATGTAGTTAGTCAAGTTAATTGTTCATTCTGGATCAGAAGTTAATTACATTATATTGGTAAGATTATCTCAAAAAATCCTTCAGACAAATTTGAGGTATACCAGAAATGTCCTTAAGGATCAGCTCTTATACAGCGTCAATTTGCGTGATAAAGGTACACTCAAAAATAGGTTTACAGTTGCAATATATATAGTGTAATATTACTACATAATTCACAACTTTTCCTCCTCAACTGGTCTGTAATTGTACTTACCGAGGGGAGTTAAACCCACTGTCTACAGTCACACTACTGCTGTCCATGCTGTCCAGCCGTGCTGAGTGAGCCGACTTTTGGCTGTTATTGTTCTCACTCTCCTTAGGGCTAAGCAGAGTCAAGTTGTTCTCAAACTTTCGCTGTAGATCTCGCTCTTTCTCACGTTCTAGCAACCACTGCATGGTCCCTACTCCACCACCCTCTCCAGCCCCTGCTCTTCCCTTTGCCTCTGTTGGAGCTGCCTCTTTATGGGATGCTTCCTCAACCTCCTCCTCTTCCTCCTCCTCCTCATCATCTGACACGTTGTAATAGTCAAAAGCAGCCTCAGATGCTGAGGGGGCACCCGGTTCTGAGCCTGTAGGTGCTGGAGCAGGAGCAGACAAAGGGGTGGAGTTAAGTGGCTGTTGGGTCTCCAGAGTGTCAAGGACCTCGGATGATTTCATGTGAGGAGTCTTACGCAAAGTGCCTGACTTTGAGTAGCCACTGTCTACATAGCTCACAGTCAAAACACTGTGTGGCGGTTTGAACAAAGTGTCCTTACTGAAAATCTCTTTCCTCTTGTCAACCCCGCCACAAGTGCTACCACCACCTCCCCCACCCCCTGGGTCAGTGTTATGTTGGTGCTGTATCAAACGTCCATTGGGAATAGGCTCAGGGGTCTGGCTTGGTGTGGGTTTGCCAGAACCATTATGACCCTTGGTGGAGGAGTCCTCTTTGTACTCCAAGGCGTGAGGCGAGGTGAGGTGTGGTGTCTGCCGGTCAGCAGGAGAGCCCTTGCGGATTCCGTCAGATGGGGTTAAAGTGTCATGGTCAGATTTGCCCAGAGGCAGTGGGGCAGTAAGGATTGTTTCATTCGATGTATTGCACTGGAAGTAGTCATCTGCCAAAGGCTTTGGCGACAGGGCCTTCAGGTCACTGTAGGCTGGCAAGCTGTCCCTGCTCTTATTTCGTTCAAGAGGGCTGCAAAGCCTTGTTTCATCTAGACTCAATTTGCCCATATCAGGTACAGACAATTCAGAGCTGAACTTGGCAGCAGAGAACATAATGCATGAGTAATGCGGGGCTTTTTGAGAGGAGGCCCTCAGCGTCCCATCATCAGTATAATAACGGCTTCTGTCATCTGGACTATGGTCATAATCTTCAGGTGTGCCAAGTGTAGAGCTCCCACCTCCCAGCGGGCCCTTGGAGTTGTCCATAGAACGTGATCGCTCTTTTGCCTTATCAGACCTCTCGTTGCGTGACTTGCGATCCTGTGTGTGGCTGTGGCTACGGTGCACCCTTGAATGTGATGTCCCACGCGAAGGCTCAGGGAAGGGCATCTCTGTTCGTCTCTTTGCAAGCTCTCCCGATACATCCCACTCGGGGGTAACAGGAAAATGTGACTCAGCAATGTTGGGGTTGCTGTGGACAAGGTAGGCACCACCACTCCTGCGTTCCACCGTATACGTTCCCTCTCTTGGTGAGCGTACCAGAGAATGACTGAAGAAACGATAGTCCCTTTCCAAACTTACTGCTGGCAGGTCGAGATTGGAGCCTTCAGAGGGGTTTCCTCGAGTAGCCCGCGTTTTGCTGTGTGAACGTGACTTCCCATGCGGCGCACGCCGGTGGCCTCGACTGCGGCGGCTGCGAGCGCTGTGCTGTGCAGATGAGCTGGCCTTGCAGCGCTGTGCACGTTCCTCTTCAAGCCGCTTCATGACGGCTGTATGGCGGGCCACGTTCTCAACCGTCAGGTCTGGGTTAATGCGCCGGATGATCTCCATCTCCACCTCACGAGGGATGGCTGCAGCCGATGGAGTGTCCTCTTCCCTTAGGGGCCATTCCTCTGGAGGAAACTGTGCTGAAAATGTGGCCAGTTGTTTGGTCTTGTCCTTTTTGAAGCTCAAACGGAATAGCTTAAGCCCAAACTTCTTAGACTGCCTCTCACTGCTGCCCCCACCACTGCCCTCCTTCTTCTTGGTTAGTGTGTCTGTCTTATAAGCAAAGGTGGCAGGCATGCTCTTGCTCTTGTCTGTTGGGTCAGGGGGGTGCTGAATGGCAGATGAAGGAGGTGGGGGTTGTGGGTATGAAGGGGGATCTCCTTTGGGTTCTTTTGGGGACTTCCTTTGAATTGTGGATGTATGAAGGTTGGTCACCTCATCACGGTGTGTATTATAGGACTCGCTGTGGTTCTTAGGGTTTGGCCTTTCTCGTACACAGCCAGAGGTGGAGGGAGTGATGGTTCCAGATTGTGGTGATGTACATTGCTGTTGTGGTGGTGGCTGATGTTGCTGCTGCTGCTGTTGAAGTTGTTGTTGTTGTTGTTGTCGTTCTGGATGCCGCTCATCCAGGTGGTACCACTTGCTGTTGGTGCGGATAAGGGAGGGTGTGATGAAGTAGGTCTGTGGAGTAACAATGAAGTAACCTTCTGGTGTGGGGTAGATCTTCCTCTCCCTCACCAACATGTTCAGGGTGTGCCGCAGGATCTCTGGACTCGGAGTGGGTACACCTGATGAGAAACAATCACATGTAAGAGTCATAATTTCATGATGCCAACCTAGTGCTGACACAACATTTTCAATCTGGCTAACGTTTGTCAAATGTTAATCATCACCGTTCAATCATCAATACTAATGGCTTTTTAATAACATTCTGAGCCAAAAGAATAGTTCAACAGACAAACATTCAAATGTGGAAAAGTGGGATAAAAAGGTTGGCAGGAAAGGTAGCAGATTAGTGGGTTCGTGTTGATGTCAGCATTATCTTGAACAGCTCTGATGTGCCAAAAGTAGGATTAACCACGAGTAAGTACAATCACATAAATAACAACAGAAGGCCAATCAAAAGAAGAACCTTCCTCGTTGATTTACCACCAATCACAGTGGATCAGGCATTACCTCATCTTTCATCATCAAGATCGTAAGTGCCTCAATATAATAACAAGCCTGAAATGGCCATTGCGTGACTGAAGAGCACCTCTTTCATAAGATTAAATCCTAAAAAAAAATACTAAAAACACTCTTTTCATTTATCTCAATAATTGACCTTTCATATATCAAAACAATTTAAGTGAAAAGTTCAAAAACGTAAAGTTAACTGAACTGAAAATGAACCAGAATTTCTTAGTATTTACGAAGTATGTCCCTCCTTTGCTTTAATGACAGCAAACACTTGAACTGGCATGACCTGAACTCCACTTTTGTGTATAACCTGCTGAGCTATATTATTTCAGCATAATTTGAGGATTTTCCAGTGATCTTGTGTGTTTCACGAAATGACATTTCATACCCTCATACATATTTGAGTTAAAGATATGGTGTTTTCGAGTTAAAGTTATGGATTTTATAAGCAATTATTGTAACACTAGACACTTAAAATGTTAGTGGGACAAATTAATATTCAAATTTTATTTAAAAAACTTAAAAAACACGAATCATCTTTTTATTGCAAAGGTTAAGTTAGACATTTAAAAACAGATATTAGCGTTGTGTCGTAGCTCAGTACTTAGGATGTTTCTTTGAGTTTAATATCATTCATGCAAACAAAGTAAACATGGTCTGTACACTTACAGACAAGTATTACCAACAGAGCACATGGCGTCCTCATTGCACTGAAGACCTCACTTTACCCAAATCAGCTTTTCAACACTCTCAATAACAGAAACACACTCACACACAGACGGATAAAGAGCAGATAAGCTTTAACTAGTCAGGGTTAAGTGTTACCTGCCATTACATCATACTGTGGCTGTTGCCATACCAACATGACGCAACCCAGAGATTCTGTTCCTTTTTTCCTTTATCCCTCACTCCTTTAAGTGAAGACAGACACTATTCGGGTGAAGTTTGCACACTTTGCACTTTGATTGACTGATTCTTTTATGCAGAGCTGGGCAATGTACGGTGTAAAATAGGGTCAGAGATTAAAAATAATGTCTTTTTTATAATAACAAACTTCATCTATATTATTATAAGAATGAAAAATGTATTTTAAATAGGAACACATTAATATTTCTCTATATTTACTTTATATTCTCTATGTTAATATCATGGTCAGTACTAACTACATTGATAACTACAAAATGTCTTTCCAGAGAAATACTGATTGTGTGACCTAGTGCTATAATTTCTGTAAATCTAATTAATTATCAAGTATACAAAGTAAGTCTAAAATGAATAAGGTCATGTGCATTTGCATTGGACACATTCAAATTCAAATAAGCTTTGTGTCATGGTTTTTGTGTGCAATGCTGTCTCATATATTGTGGTGGGATGTTTATCTTCTTTGAAATGTGCTGATTTTTGTTTCTATACATATGAAAACAATAACATGTTTAATAGTAGTACACAATCTTACAATGGCATTTACTATGGATATGTCTATTCTAAAATACTGTGGATGGACATACTAAAATAACCTGACATTGATATATCATTGTCATATATATCATTTTGTTATATACTGATATTATTGTTTGCACATGGAAGAATTACGCAAATCAGGCAACTGCACGAAAAACTCCACAAAGTCTGTGCTGAGCGCAATTAACCAGGCACAATACCCAATGCTGTTGCTCAGTTTAGCATGCTAATCTGACATACTATGCGGAGACTATAAAGCATTACTTCACTGATTTAGTCATCTGAACTCATACATACACCATACATTTTAATAAAGACGCATGCAAATAAAATTCTTTCCATTATTTGATATATCACTGCTATGATTAACAGAAATTGTGCATGTATGTTTTTGAAACACATTTACATTTTTAAAATAAAATTCTGTGTACTGCCTCCTATCTATGGGTTGTATTAGCGCAACAATTATGGCACCAGACAAATAGCTCAAGTTTTGTGAATAAGGCTCAGTATAAAATCATCATTAAACTAAAAGAATCAAAAGGTCCCTGTGAGATAAATGTGTGTGTGTTTTGGATGTTACCTGGAAAGCAGGTGGAAAGGTGCTCCATCAGCGCATCTTGTGTGACAGGCTTGCGGGACGAGTTCATGGCTGAGATGGCCAGGCACAGAATCTCTCCCAGTGGGATGAACTGAGACTGACTGATGGGTGACATACTGATAGGAGATACATCACCTAGAGGGAGACACATACACACAAAACTATGTTTGGTTCAGCTCAACTAGTGACATTAAAAAGTGACATTCAAACTGGTGCTTATGTAGCCTTATGTAAACTATGCAGCATAGAATTGTAAAGATGGAAAATGTATTTCTGCATCTTAACATGTTTACTCCTCTGCTACACAGTATGCAAAAAATATTTTTCCAAATAAGTACAATGTTCACATAACTCATAATACACATACAAACATATATTACATACACAACAAACAGCAACAAACAGACACTTTCTATATCATAAGGTCCAATCCTGCTTTTGGAGAGCTGCCATCCTGGGAAATTTAGCTCCAGCAGTAATCAAACACACCTGAGATCAGATCACACAGTTCAAATGCAAACACTGCGGATATGATTATGTATTTATACTACACACCTGCAAACTTACCAGCTGTTTTACATGTACAGTCTATAAGTGAGTTCTTTATCAAATTCAGTACATTCAGTCTGAAAGAACAGGAGTCGGCTTTTAAGAGGGCGGGATGGACAGAAGTGGGGATGTGGGAGGGCAGCTTTCAAGAAGCTGTGCGGTCACAACAGTAGCATGAAGGTTATCCAGGATGTGTGATTGCGTACAGCCAAATTTGACCTTTTACTGCAGACTCAGCAATAAGCCCCTTTGTCTGCACAGGCGGAAAGACCCCAGGCCATGCGCCAATACCGATCCCACCAAAAAAGTCCCGCGAATATTGGATTTACTAATATAATAATAATATAAATAATATAAAATATACTAATAATGTTATATCACATAATCTATAAAGAGAGAGATTATACTTCACTTTTGTCCTTTGGCCTCCATTTAAAAATTACTTTCCTGAATTTCAACATGCGTAAGATGAAGTCAAAACGTACCTCACATGATCATAACTAATGTATGATTATACCACAGTTTGTTCAGAATGTGGATATTTTAATAAAAACACTCTTTGCATCTCTGTATTTGCAGAGCTGCAGACAGGCCTTGTGACGCTTGACTGATCAAGCTTTGGCATATTTCACAACCAGTTTTGTTGATGGAGCAACGATGAACAAAATAACCAATATATTGTGTGTAAAACATAGGCCATTCAATAGTAATGTCTTGTTTATAAAACGGTTGTATTAAAACAATATCACACAAACACTCATATTGTTTTACTGTATATCTGTGATTACATGTGACAATCTGATATTTTGGCACTCAGTATAACGTCATGATTGCTTGTGTAATATTTCTTGTCCAACTCTTATATCAAATAAGCATCTTTATTACATTATTTACCATCTGAATGTAAAGTGCTTGTTAGTGAATTATTAATAAACTAATAAAGCACATCAATGTTGTGTGGAAAGCATTTGTCTGACAAACCTTTATAGGCTATCAGTAATACACCTGGTGTAAAAGTTAAAAACATCATATACACATTGAGGTTTAAATGGTGAGAATATAGTCAGTGTTATGCAAATCAGATGGGGTTTAAGCAAAATGAATGAGTTTTGTACACATTTCCAATTTCAAGTCCATATAGAAATGATTTCCAAACTGATTTCCAAACAGAAAAGATAAGAAATGAGAAACGCACTAAATTTATTTACGTCTAAAAATGAAATACTTGAAATTCGATATGAGGACCAAATTCACAAGCAACAACAGAAAACAGATCTGAGAAAGCACACTGAGACCTCTGTCTGTTCACGTGCATTCAAACAGCTGCACAATTCTGTCCTCTCTTCTCCTAAACATGCTATGCAGGATTAACTGACTCCTTTAACCTTTACAAATGATGCTCTGATTCAATACTCAGCTAAACATGCTACAGGAAACCATAAAACTGGTCCGAGTTTAGCATAAAGGGCAACAAAGGGTCTGAAGCCGCACTGAAAACACTGCAGGATGCAGATGGGATGACATCATCCAGACGGCGCGCTGCTCTCCTGGTGTGTGTGTGTGCGTGTGTGTGTACGGCAGGCAAAGGACCATCACTCAAATCCCTGCCCGTGTGCCTCACTGTTCAAGCAGAGAACCTGTTCACACAGAACTACGTGCTACTCGTAACCCTCTGAATGACTCCCTGAGCATTAGTGACTGCAGGAGAGACTGGTAGCCTGATGTTGGTTTTGTGTGGTATCAGCTCAAATTCAGTCGTTCCCCATTATGAATTTTATTGTTTTTACTTTAGTAGGGGGAGGATATAGGGAGAGAGAAAGGGAGGAGGAGGTAGGGAGGAGCAGAGAGACCCCTCCCTCGGCTCCTGTGCTGCAGCCATAAGAGAAGGTGGCAATGACGACGGACCCTAATCCAACATGCACCAGTCCACACAAAGACAGGAGAGGTGTGACCAATCACAAACAAGCTTCATGTACACTTTTTTTTTACTCTCCTTCAGCAGTGCTCACTCACACGCACACACACACACACACGATTCTGCTTTCTAGCTTGTTCTACCCTCTCCTCCGTCTCACACACAAGCTAGTAGGTGGCCTGCTGAATTCGTTGTTATGGCAACGCATCCCAGTTGCTCTCTCTTGTTCCTCAGATGTGTGCTACTCCAGGATTTCTCTCTCTCTCCTCCTTCCTGCTTTTCTTGTCTCCGTTCCTGCTCTTTTGCTTCACACTCAGTCTTGTTAATGAAAAATTGAGGAGAGCATGTGGGCTGCAAAGATTAAGTAGAACCTGCAAAAAGCTCCTATAGGTAAACAATGCCCACTGCATTCACGTAATTATCTTTTATTCCATGGAATGGGTATATAAATGGGGTGTAGATTATATAGACCTGTACAGTTCCTATATGTCTTTTGAAAACCAATTAAATAAGAGTTTTGTGGCTTTGAGTTAATGTGTGATAGTTTTGAAGCCATCTACACGCTAGTGATTCCCTAAGCATTGACATTTCATATTTAGACTAGTCTTCCACTTCCTGGAAAACAGACCAAAAATTTTGATGACTCATCCTGCACTACACAGACTTATCCAATCAAATGTTGTTTAGAATAAGAATTTCCTTTCCCCTAGTACCACCTGCAAACAACTCATGTCTTGTGACTTATGAGCATTTAATACTATTTTAATACCATCACTTATTTAAATAAAAAAAATTAAAACCCTTCAAGACCCAGAGCCAGACCAAGAAAGACCACTTTATATGGTCTCAAGACCACCAAGACTTGAATTTTAAATACTTTAATTACAAATAAGGTGAAGTTAATTGACAAGCACCATTTGAATTAATTTATTAACACAAATTAATCAGACACAAAACCACCGTTAACAGAAAAACTATTCCATATCATCAGATAAATCATGAGCACATTTATGTACAACCGTTCAAAAACTTTTAAATCAATCACTAGCACTAAAGAAATAAACTTGCCACGCAAGTTCTTTATGGGTGTTATTGCTGCACTCCTGAAGCACTTTTTCATGCTGCTAAGAGGAACATAGCAAGAACATAGATAGAATTACCTAACTGAGGAACACAGTTCCCAGCTTGGATGTTAAGTTATATAAAGACGGCATACAAAAAATGTATATTAATACCAAGGGAAATACTTCAATTGTGATTTAAGTCATCACCGTGCAGTCCAACAAATCCTGCTTACAACTCCTGCAGCATAACAAGCTTATTTGGTCCCAGGCTACTAAATTAAGTCATGGTCGCTGCATGGCAGTTATAATCATAAATCACTAACGACTGCTTTGTTTTTCTATTAGACCATAGGTTTAACACTTACATTCATGTGAAGTGCTTTAATACTAGGTGCACACTATATGATTTTGGCCATTATGTGGCCATCTGAAACCAGCCACACAAATGTTGCTTGTCAGACTGTACGAACATGATCGCAGATCTTTCAGGATACTCAGAATTTGCCAAAATCCGAAGTCTTTGATAACTAGTTTGACATGTTCGTCAACAGCTAATTAATGACCACTCTGATTAAATTTTTGCTCCAAAAAAATTCTGCCAGTGTCAGAAGTTTTGAGACACTGAGTTTTGAGGCTAAATGAAATCCAGAACGAATATGAGCACAGATTAAAATTAACTGTACAGACGTTTTTGTTTGCTAGTCACCATTTCAATACACAAACGATGAATGTGGCTCACCATCACAGATCATGTCACAGACTGATAATGTAAAACACCAGATGAGTCTTCTTGCTCATGTTTGTTTGTTTTTTTACAATGATCATTGTACAGTCTGACATTAATGACAACTGAGATCCTAAAGTGTGACTTGTCTTATAGTTGCGATCATGTTGTAAAGTACAGTCTGACCAGCAATAATCATTAATTGTAATTAATACACAGCAATCTTGACCTAAGATCATAGGCCAAGAACCAGATTCAACCAAGACCACAATATGTAGACACCCACTCTGGCTTAAATACATAAATATATAAAGAGATAAATCTCAACACCTTGCCCTGCAATACAATCTGCACATATGAATATTAGCTCTAACTGTCTGAACAGGAAACAATGATAATATGGTGTGTTACATTGTGCTGTAGAATAACAGCATCGAGTTAGCTTGGCTGCAGGCACATCTGAGGTGACGTCATTCCACTGGGCGAGAGTGCCTGACAGTAAGGAGGAGAGGAAGCCAGGAAGTATAAATGAGACGTAGCAGATGGAGAGAGTGAAGGTGATATCGAGAGATGACTTAAACTGACAGACCTGACAATCAAATCTTCTGAAGTTGTTTTGAAATGCTACTCGCTTTAAACATTTAACAATAAATAATAAATCAGAAATAGTAACAGAACAGATTCAAGCTTCATTGACATATGTTGAATGCTGTAGATCTTAGGGCCCTAAACAAAGCTATTTATGATGGGTAATACAATTATGTGGTCAATTTTTATCTTGCCACCATATGTTTAATATTTTATCCAATATATAAAGACAAATTAAATTATAGACAATCTTGATATTTTAAACTTTTTTTTATTACAATTAACTAAACATTTGAGCAGATGTTGCCGCTCAACAAGAAAAAAATATTTATTTATTTTTTAAGCTCTATTTCAGGTGTCTCTTTGTTTTTTCTTTTCTTTAATAATATGTTTCAAATGAGCTACTTTGCATCAGTAGGAAAACGTGAAAGCTCTAGATAGAATAAATAAATTAAATAAATATACAGAATAAATAAATAGACAGAATAAGTCCTGCCCTATGCAATAAAGTGAGTTAACAAAAACTTTTTTCTTCAAGATTTGCCGAAACTT
>JAZGTJ010013830.1:0-14626 GCA_036877575.1 Botia almorhae
TAACACATTTACCTACAGCTGGTCTGTATTAATTAACACAGTAGGACTACAGTCTTAGCATTTTATTGTCTGTGTTCTAGTAATTTAAGTAGTCTTTTGAATACTTTTACTTCCCATATAAACAAGAAATTACTTGTTTATATAATTTGGTGCATTTCTGTTCCAAAAGACTAAATTCATTAATCTGTGTGGCTCTCTATGACAGATGTTTCCTCCAGTGATATCAGGCATTGACTGTTTAATATTTCAGTTCAAACAGGCTTTGGAATTAGCGAAGGACATGCGAGGGCTGGAACATACACTCAAGCCAAAAGTGGCACATTCCATTGAGTGATGACAATCGCTTTCTAGTTATCTGTTCATTCCTCTCCCCACTTTCTTCCTTCACAGTTCTTTTATTCCACTCGAGAAAAACTTTCTTTCAAATTACGCTCTGTAAGGTAGTCTAGCTTCAACTGAAATAGCCAGAAATTGACAGGATTATCCTGGAGAGTTTGGATCAGGTGATGCTGGAAAGGGCCGTCATCCATTTGACCCCTGACAATGTGCCTCTTCCCATACAGCCCTTTATTTCCAAGATAGATAGAACCGTAATTGTTATGCCTGTGCTGTCACCTCCTTTATTTGTTATCTTGGCACTTGCTGAAATTCTCCTCGTGTTTATCTTTCCTCTTGTCCTTTTATGGCTAATATAAAACACTGCTGAATGGCTACATGGTCTGTCAGATAAATGAAAGAGTGTCTGTTATAACAAAATTTTTTTACTTTGCAGTTAAATTCTCCATAAAATGAATAGAACTTCTGCTTAACAAAAGTTATTAGTTTATAATTCTGTTCAGTCAAAATGCTACATTATTTATTCTGGGTTTTTTTCTGTTTATAGATGGATTGTGGATATGGAAGGCGCCTCCGGTACTCTTTATGAGGGGGAGAAATTTCAGCTTCTTTTCAAATTTAGCAGTCGTTATCCTTTTGACTCACCTCAGGTAAGTAACCGTACTTTTTACATTGTAGTACTAAAATAATGTATTAACTAAAAATACCTAAAACAAATTATATACTACTTTATGGCAGCATTAACAAAGCTGGCTAACTGATTTTTAACATAAATGTAAAACGTGACCTGTTACAAGGATTACTGTTCTCATATGTTCAATCCAAACAGCAGCCAAACAACACAACACTATTACAATTTAATATTAAATGTACTACTAAAGTCTAGCATGCCCTTATCTCTTTTTCTGTGATGTCACCATCTGTATCTTTGATCCCAAATGCACCTACTAAAGTAAAACTGGGATCGGTCCACACAAGGGCATTTTTCAGCTTGTAGAGTGCAGAAATAAGGCCACATTTGAAGAGATTAATTTAATAATCCACTCTTATTTTACATATCAGTCCCACTATAAATAGCAGATCAGTATAGATCAAATTAGATAAACAAGCTCACAACGAAAAGGCTTGTTAGGGGTAAGAACAACATCACTGTGTGTATTCAGACAACTGTTGTAGGTGACATCCACGTATCAGACATGACAGACATACAGTTGGTTGAGAGCTGATGCAAGGGGTAGATGAACAGTTGTAGGTCTGTATATCATTATGAGTATATATTTTTAACTGTGATAAAAGATAACAGCACTTAAGAGTCAAGGTGACAGATGTACTTTTATTGTTAAACTGAAGTGGCTTTATCAGAGTTTATGCGCATTAAGTGCATTTAGTTGGAAGTGAGATACTGCCTGGTTTTTTTCTGCTGATTATGAGAGGCCAGTGGTGCTCCTGTATATCCAGATCTGGCATCCCAGCAGACATGTCTCAACATCTAGTAAAAAACCTTCTCCTAGAGTAGAAGCTAATAGGCAGGACCAGTTTCTTATTAATGCCAGTGGTTGAAATTAAACGCTAAACAAGCACTTATGGTTGTAGTGTATGGGTATCCGAATCATTTTGTTCATATTTATTTAAAAACATTTGTGTGTGTGTGTGTGTTTGACAGGTAATGTTCACAGGAGACAATATACCTGTTCATCCTCACGTATATAGCAATGGCCACATCTGCCTGTCCATCTTAACAGAGGACTGGTCACCAGCTCTTTCAGTGCAATCTGTCTGTCTTAGCATTATTAGCATGCTGTCTAGCTGCCAAGAGAAGGTAAGTTTATCACACAGCAACACTTAATACAGGTAGATACAGGCATTTGATTACTTGATTACTTTATTGACTTAGGTTATAAAGTTAGACCATATAAATATATAAAATGTACAGATAGAGGTTCTAAAATGGGACCGATATTTGTTTGTTTGTTTGTTTGTTAGTTAGTTACTGTAGTAAGATATTATCTGCTTACATCAGTGATGGTGCCTCTTAAAACAATGGCTTACTAATTATTGGACTTAACACTTAACAATTTAACATTTCTTAACCTTCACTTTTTATAGTTGACAGTTTGTATGATCTTAGTGCCAAGAAAGAAAGTCTAACCTTAACCATTTATAGTCTCTTACACAGCACACATAGTGCACTATGATAAACACACGTTTATCAGAGAAGGTCAAACCTTATGATAGTATTGGCACATTAGATTACACAGGTTTTTTAATGTATAGCCAATAAAGACTAAAGTTAATATGGAGATTTGTGCTATCACTACATAGGCATTTAAAGATTTGGAATAAATGCAATTTATAAGACTTGTAAGTAGTTACAAGTGTTAACCCTTGTATGCATAAGATGTCGGCTCCACTAGTGGCGTAAGATGGAATAGTAGAAATGAGGACTATTTTGGCTGTGTTGTGTCGGTTGTGATGCTCAAATAAACTAAAATGAATTTTCAAAACATCTTTTCCAGAGACGGCCTCCTGATAACTCCTTTTACGTACGGACTTGTAATAAAAATCCAAAGAAGACAAAATGGTGGTATCATGGTGAGCACTAATGTTTTAGTTGTCAACAAATAAAATAAGTATGTTTCTAGTGGAACTGTTTACATTCCAAACTGCCCTCTGTTTACAGATGATACCTGTTAATATGAACTGTCTTGAACTCCTGGAGGAAGGAAGTCCTACCAACCTATAGAAGCACTTTTTTAAAAAAATCATATGGTCTCTGAACTTAAACCTTGGACTGAAATGACAAGCATGGACACAGACCACAAACATGGGAGAGGATCTCAGCTGCGTTACCAGTAGCTGGTTGAGTGCATGTGGAACAAATGAAGAATGGAAAAATTTAAAGGGAAAGATGGACATATTGAGGATTGGTGTGGGGAAAACTTGTCCAAGAAGTTGGATTTGTTTTTTTGGGGATCAAGAATATTTCTGTACTGGTCCACATATGTTCCTGTTAATCTTTACCTTTTTATGTTTTAAGGTCCATGTCTCTCGCGCAATAACAAAGATGAGTGCATATCTGGGCCAACAATGACAAATCCAAATCAGATAATTGAGAAATAAGAAATCCAAAACAAATCTAAAATAGGATTTTAGTATCACAATCTTTATCCCTTTGCTTTCATTTTTATTTAATTCCTATTAATGATATGCACTGTAAAATGATCTAGAATAGGTAATTGAAATGTGTGATGAGGGGCAGGTTCACCCTGATGGTTCGCTGTAAATAGTATATTTAACAATGGCACTACTTTATTTTATTCATCTGAAGTTCTAACAACTGCAAGTTGCAACTGCATCCTGCAACTGCAGGATGTTAGGACGTGTCCTCTTGAGCATCAAAACCAACATTAAACCGTGAGCATCTTTAAACTTGTATTTACCTCTGCCTACTCATGAGTTAAATACAGTGTTCTGTGTAGTTTTTCCATTCATTGGCAGATTAAAGCAGAGCTAGGTAACCCAATATCTTACACATGGGCACGAAAGTTGTGTTTGGTTTATTTGTATAATGTTTTTGCATTGAGACAAACTCCAGTCTCTTTTAAACTGTTTTAAAGGTTTGTTCCTCTTAGTATCTCACTCTTGATCACGCCTTTATTTCATTGTGATTTTATTTTAATGAGTAATGATAAAGAGAGTTGAGGAATGGCAGTATATTTGGGAGTGTTTGTCTTGTTTAATTCTGGGTAATTGTTTTATTCTCTGTAACTGCAGCTGGTTTGGAAGCCAATGTGATTTGTGTTGATTCCCCTGCTCATACTTGTCTGGCTCAGGTAATTTTTCAAGGAAAAAAAATAGCTTAATATTCCTAACAGATATTTTCCATTTGATTATATTTTCTCCTAAAAGACTGTTACATAGTTTAGAACAAAAATGAAAAGGATTAGTAAAATATACAATGCTTGTATCTCGAAATTAATGCATATAAGTCCTACAATTGCAAGTGAAATGTATTAAATTGGCAGCATGGTCTGTATATAGATATATAAGTAATGTTATTGCAGAGCACATATTTGATAACGTTTGAATCATCTGCACTTTTTCAAAAATCTATATTTTCTCCTAATAAGTGGCACTAGGGTCAAGGATTTTGGGTGGCTTGGCTTTTGTGTTTGCTGGGATAACAAACCCTTATAGACAGATCTTTCCACAACAATTGTATATGTTTAATGTGTAGAACCTGGTTGGTAACAGGTTTGGTAACCTGGTTGATTTTACACCGTTTAAGTACATACACTCCAAAGATGTATTTCTTAGCCATCCATTCAAATACTTGAAGATTCCAAAGTTGGTTGGCTTGTCGTTTTCCATTGTCTGTGGTACAGTGTATTTAGACTTCCAGGCCAATGTGCTGGTGTAGGACAAAATGAAGATGGCCATTATTCTTGCTTCCCCCTGCACACAATATCAGGATACTAATTACATGTTACTCATGTTTTTGTTCTTACTACTGAAAGAAAATGTGTAGAAATTACAACAGGGCTAAACTGAATGTGTGGCTGAGAATTATGACGTGACACCTGTCACAATATGAACGTAAAACAATAAGTGTATACACTTATGGATATGTAGACTTGGATGTCAAAAGATTTTTATGGCTATTTTTTGGTTTGGAAGTTGTAAAAGAAAAGTAATCAAAGGTGATATGAGTTGCTTTTTTTCTAACTATGTTTGTTTTTGTTATGTACAAATTATGTAAGTTGTGCCTGTTAATTTAAATAATAAAAACACAGGTTTTGAGTATGTTTTAAAAATGTATGTACTGCGTTACAGTTTATACAGCAATATATCATTCAATATGAAGTTATTTTTTATATTGTATACATGAACAATAACAATAGACCGGTAATAATAATACCAGCAATATAAACGTTGTCAAATACACAGTACAGTACAAGAATTTTCCTTATTGACACTGAAAACAATCACATGCCTACCATAAACTTACTTTCAGTTCACCAAAAGTACACAGAAGTATTAGTCCAAAGATTTTTCCTTCTGTTATTAAACTGTTATTAAACGCGTCTTTTTTATTAAAGAGGTGTCATAAACATACAGTATTCGATTTACATATACAGTGCATGAATTCATCTCTAGTCAGTATCAGGATCGCGGACCGCACCATCTGTGCGCTAGGGGAGGGGTGTGCTGTTTGTTCGCTGTCATTAAATAACTCACTACAATATTTGTAAAACCTTCTCCACCCTTATATTTTAAACATAAAAACATATAACTTACCTTGCCCATATACATTGAAACAGAAACACGCGTTTTTATGCAAGAAAAGCACGTTATTTATGCGGTGGTTTGCTCCTATCATCAGTTCTCTTTAGTGTTTGCCAATGTTGGAGGTGTACTGGGGTCTGGCCCTGGACGAAGGTAAAGAAATATAATGAACTGCGTTGTCGTTTGAAGTATCGATGAATTCAGACTTACAGTTAAAACTGCGTTCTGTCATTTGTTTAGCTAGTTGTAGCGAGGACAGTATGCATCGGTTAGATATAAAGGGGTTTATTTAGTCGTTCAGCCATGATGTCTCCACATAGTTCAGACCCGGTGGCCTGCATGCTAGAAAGGGGAATAAAGGCTGTGTGTTTCAAAACCCAGATAGCTGACTACTTTGACAGCGTTTTCGGGCATCATAAGATCGTTCGATCGTTCGATTAGGTTTTGACACGCAGCCCTAGATTAGTTAATGTAGCAGTTTAATGGCTGTAAGCACATCTTCCATTGGTGCTATCAACAGAAACAATACATTCATCCAGCCAGCTGAATAGAGACCGTGACCTCACTTTAGTGATCCTGCAGTGAGTCAGGTTTACAAATAAAGCTTTCTTCCTATCATCTGTTCTCATTGTCTGTAGCAGTTTTTTTGGAAGAATCCTAGTGGTCAAATGTCACTCCATTGGCTTGATGCTGATGTCCAGTTTAGACCATCATGTGTCAAACTGTAATACAGAGTTTCAAAGATAGATGTTGTGCTTTTGATGTGGTTGTAGTGTGGAGATGTCAGGGTTCCAGTGGTCCTGAATGACCTGGAATATCGGGGAATGTTAAAATTGTGATTCCCCTGCATGGAAAACTTGCATTTATTGATATATATAAAATATACATTTTCTAGTTATGCTCAGTTTTAAAATATTTAATTGACTAAAATTTGTTGTTTGTAAATGCTATATCCAGTAATCACAAACACTTTGAAAGGTCACGGAAAGTTATTGGACAAAATGCGTAAATGGTAAACTTATCTTTTTTTTTGTAGTTAAGAAGGTCACACACTTCGGTGCTTGTTGGCAGATCATGAAACAAGGATAAATAAAGCAAAACCAGAACAAACAAAAAAGTTATTATGTAATGTAGTGGTTAATATAGCGGTTCTTGCATAAAGAAACATGATTAACCAGTAGTTGATGGATTAAGAACTGGTTCTGTATGCTTTATTGGTATTAAAAATACAGTCATATTATACTTCTATTTAAGTGGTTGTTGAGTTGGAACAGGAGCCCACATGTTACCAGATTGAGGCTGATGTATCCGTGCCATTGTTCTGCATTCATTAGTCTTTTGTGTTGTATTCTTTTACAGCAGTTCTGTTATTTGACAGCTTAGATATAATACTGCTATGACAGCCTGCCAACATTTTGAATTATTTTCTGACTGAATTGAGTAAAAAATGAGACACGGCCTTGTCTGTTTTAAAAATAGTGTGCTTTCTCTACCCTGCAGCCTTTTCTGTTTTACTGTATTTTATGTCCTTGACCATGTGTGCCGCATTATGTTCTAGAAATGAAAACTGAAATTGCTTAGCTATGTAATGTAGCATATAAAACGTCTTTTGATAAAAACGTTATACTCGCCTTATGGCTAACATTAATAAGATGGTCACGTTTAATGCGCATATGTTCTGCCACAAGTATCATTAACAGAAATTGAAAAAAATAGGTTTTGTTTTCCAATGAAGTAACTGAATGTGTTAAACTGTTCATAAAGAAAATATGAGAACATCAGATTGGGCAGTTGTGGCCTACTGGTTAGTGAGTTGGACTTGTAATCAGAAGGTTGCTGGTTCGATTCCAGCACTGGGGGGTTGCAACTGAGATGCCCTTGAGCGAGTCACCTAACCCCCAATTGCTCCCCTGGCACAGTAACGTGCTGCCCACTGCTCCGGGTGTGTGTGTGTTCACGACTTGCAGTGTGTGTTCACTCCTCACCAGTGATGGGTTAAATGCAGAGGTCACATTAGGTATGGGTTTCCATATTCTGATTAATAGGTCACTTTCACTTTCAGATCTTTTGAAGGAACCACTATTTCAGTAAAAGTGTTTCTTAGGGTTCACGTGGGAATCCCTGCCTAACTAATGCAGCAGTCTATAACGTTGTTATATTGGAAAGAAAACATCAAAGGTTTCATGTGCAAATGGTTAAATGTGAAGTTATGTTGTTTTTGACAGTGATAGAGCATGGCTCAAGTGAAAGTGCAGACATCAGCCCCCTTGTCTGGGCCTGGCCTGTCCCCTGTGGTGCCCATTGTAGCCATGCCCAGCCCAGGAGCTCTGGGTCTGCAGCCCACCATCAACGGCACAGTGCCAGCCACATCGCCCACCTGCCCCAGCCCTGCCTCTGGCTTTGTGGACTCCACTGTACCAGCCAGCCCGTCAGGTATTCAGCTACAGTGTTTATGATCCAATGCTTTCTGCCAATGTAGAGTCAGCCTGAAGGGATGTTGGTAAAATTGAGATTAGATAACTACAAAACATTTTGTTATGAGTATACTGACAAATAACACAAGTTACAATCTACAAAAGTCACTGGATGATGTGTTTGCTTTCAGTTAACCAAGCAAATTGTTATGTTTGGAAAACAAAGACAAACAGTGTATCTTGGGTTATGGCAGAGGAAATCTCAGAACATGATGTGTTCTCAGTTCATCTAAACAAAAGAAATCAGATGTTTTAGACTAGAGACAGCTGGTTATTCCAAATTTATGAGTCATAACAATTAACAGCTCTGTGAAATGTAGTCATAACTTCAGGTTGATTTAATATATTTACTGTTAAAGTCAACAAGTACGGTACATTGGGGACAGTTGGTTAATCGTAATCACAAAAATAGCTTTAATTCTGAGTAAAGGTCTAGCATCATTTGTTTGTCGATTCAAACTTGGTTTAACATTTTGTTGTTTCATACAATCATAGTCATCATTTTTTGGTGTGCCTAAATATCCAAATACTTTGGGGGGCCACTGCATTCATTTATGTACTTGTTTGTTTGTCTGTTCTCTTATTTGTTTGTTTACGCGGAGTTCAACGCAATTGTGTCCTTGTTCTTGTCAGGCCCTCCTCAAGAAAACATGGCAAACCCTAAAGAGAAAACCCCCATGTGTCTGGTAAATGAGTTAGCCCGTTTCAACAGGACTCAGCCTCAGTACAAACTGCTGAATGAGAACGGGCCTGCACATGCTAAGGTAGAACAATGGCTACTGTATTCTTGATTACAAATGCATTGCTGTGTCCTAATGCTAAATACGTCCAATATATTATGTTCATATTACATTCAGCATGGTCTAAACTTAAACAGGAAATAGGCTTTCCTGTTGCTCAGTGGTTAGAGCATGGTGTTAACAACGCCAAGGTCATGGGTTCGATTCCAGGGATTGCACATACTCAGAATCAATGCATAGTATAATGCAATGTAAGTCGCTTTGGATAAAAGCGTCTGCCAAATGCATAAATGTAAATGTAAACTTGCATGTCCTAAAGGGAATTGCCGGTAAGAGTCTGTAAAACATGCCCAGTGATTATGAATAACAAGCACCCATACTTTTATCTCATTACGTCAGCTGTATGCTCAACCTGTATTCACCCTGATCACTAATATCATTGCGTTCTGTGTGTATCGTCTCTTCTGTGTGAAGGTGTTTACAGTGCAGCTGTGTTTGGGGAACCAGGTATGGGAGGCAGAAGGCAGCAGCATCAAGAAGGCCCAGCACTCCACAGCAACTAAGGCCCTGAGTGAGAGCAGCCTGCCCCGGCCTCCCCCCCGCTCACCTAAAACAGACATCAACAGCAACCCAGGTATCATCATCTCCCAGGAACACACACAAGCTTTGCATTAGGACCACAATATACCACAAAGGTTATTATTGTCACGTCTCAGGTTATAGATACTGGATAGATACTTAGTTCTGATAGATTCGCCGTGTGGAGTCCGGAAGCCCTTCAGCCGTGACAATAATCATAATATGTCATTGCCTCAAATTTGCTTGGTATTAAAGACACCATTTTTTTAAGGAAAGTCATTAAATTGCAATCTTCCATAATTTGTAAGATAGAGTCCTTAACTTGTAAGCAATAACAGAGTGTTTCCATGCAACAAAAATAAGGAGCAGTGCTGTTTTTGGACGCCACTGTACGTGTTTCTATGGTAAATATTGAGTTAAGATATCAGGGTGGGTTGCGGAGGGATCAGTTTCAGTTCAGCCTCTTCAAAAGACAAACCAACATCATTGAAGTCAGAGACAGCTGCTCTACATAAAACAATTCTGCAGTCAGTTCTGTCAGTTGTTTACTTTGCTGGCTAAGTTAAAACAACGTCTTGCAATAATAAAAGGATTTCAGCCATTTTTGTAATCTCCCTGAGTTTCAAATGAATTGTCCTTGTGAAAACAGACTTTGCTCTTCAGATCTGTGCCTCGGATCGGTAGAGAAACCCTAGACTCTTGCTTTCCATTCTTTGTTTTTGTGTTTTCTTCATGGGAGTGTCATATCCTAACTATACAGAACTCAAATGTGCATAAGCTGTTACCGTCAGCTTTTGTTTTCCTAAAATCTCAAAGTTGTGTATGTCCTTCTGTGAGTTTAGGCAAACACTTGCATGTGTGACATTTGAAATAATCAATATTAAGAGGTTTCGTGCAAATCCATCTGCTTGGTTAAAAACATATTTTGTTACTGCATAGGTGAAATGTATTTATTTTATGTACAAATGTTAAAGATGTTTTATGATAAGAGGAAAGATGCTTTTTTTAGGTAGCATCACTCCTACAGTGGAGTTGAATGGGTTGGCCATGAAGCGAGGAGAGCCGGCCATCTACAGACCCCTGGACCCAAAACCCATTCCCAACTACAGAGCCAATTACAACTTCAGAGGAATGTTCAACCAAAGGTAATGCCTTTAGCCTCATGTCAGTACTGGTTGAACATATAAAATATTTTAAAAGATTATTTTATGATCATATTAACCCTTTAGTAGTGTCTTTAGATATGGTATGTGACTTGTATGTAACCCATATTGTGAATTTCATTGCATTGCATTCTGTGTGTCTATACTGCCATCTGTTGTTAACTCGTATAGTTTTAGCATACGGAGTAAAGTTAAGACTGACACAACCACACTTTCTAGATCTAAGATGTGTAAAACTGATGTGGACTTATGTGTGAGAAAATGTCACTCACCTAAGCACGTCTGTTATTTTGTGCTGGTAAAGAACCGCTTTTGAGACGCTAAAGAGGAATACTGCCATTAGGGGGCAGTATTGCTCCACTTTTATTACTTTGCCACTTCAGCGTCAGTTCAAACGCCTTTCCACCATTGTAATAATAAGGATTAGTGGTGATTAATTGTCTGTCAAAACATTATAGTATTTAGTTTTAAAATATTTGAGATATTTAAATAAAAAAATAGATTTTAGTGATTTTATTTTTTAAATTTTGTACAATTTTTAAAATTTGGTTATGGCCTGTGTAATCATTTAACTCTCCAGTTCCTAAAAATACTGCCAGGTTTACAACAGCATAACCTGAAAGGTTAAAACGAAACCAAAACGCTGAAGTTTGCAGCTCAAAAGGTCTTAACGTCCAAAACCAGCAGCGATGACATTGATCAGAGATCTACACGGTGTTAAAAGGAACACAATACACTTTAATCCTGTTTTTGTTTAAAGCTTTTTATACTTGCTTGCTTTTAAGTGAATCTCATTGGACTCTGTGAGAACAAAGATGAGGTGAGAAACCTGAGTCTTATAATGTCAGGATCTTAACTAGATATCGAAAAGCATTAAAGGGTCTTATGGAAAATGTATATATTTTTCTCCTCTGCCCAGCTAGAATTTCTATGATGTAGCCTTTGAAATAATAAGACAACAGGGAGCCAAAGTAAATCGGATCCTCTGTGCGATTACATCATTTTGGTACAGAGCCTGGCCAAAGACCACCATGGGGGACTGTTCTAAATACTGAGGGTGTATTTTACCCCAGAGTCTTCTACCCTCCCCGTAATCCACACAAATCCTCCTGTAGGTGTTCCTCACATGATAAAACAAAGATCCACTCAATCACAGCTCTCTAATTGATGCTTTTATTAGCAGTATTGATGTTGTGTCTGTACTGCTTCATTATGGTGCTGAAAAATGGCACGGCTGCAGTGAATTGTGGGATTGCGGAATTGAAAGCCTTGTGAAATACAGCAAAGTGTGTATGCTTTAATCAAAATGGCATTGATTGGGGAAAAATGTATTTTGATTTATGCACTGATACTTAAAGGGGTCATATCACATTGAATTACATCTTTCTTACTGTGTTCAGATTAGAGTTGTTTGTGCTATGAAAACATACTGTAATGTTTTCTAGAAAAAAACATTTATGGTAAAAAGCTGCAAAAAAAGGATGTGTTGTGCAACTTAGCCTGCCCAGTCATGGTGAGGTAATAAGTGAGAAGTAGAATAGTTGCTGTTATTCCTAAATGGCAGAAAAACTAATGATTAGCAAAATGTGGACAAATCAGCCAAATCTACAGTGGAGCTGTTTTTGGCTTTGTGTAGCACTTTGTGCTCTGGATATCCTTCTGAAAGATTCTGATCTTAGAAATGAACAGCTAACATTTATTTTAACATTTGTCTGTACATAATAACATATGGATGGGTGTATTGCATATGTGGGATGTTCACTCTTACCACCTTGGAAAGCAGCTGCCCATATGGACAGCTCACCAGATTTTGGAACATAGCTGTCCTCTCTCAGTCCACAGTCCCAGCCTTTTTGGTGAACCAAATCCTGTTCTCTAGAAGATACAGTGTGCTTAACTCATGAGTTAATACCTAACTGATTATTACAGCATAGTTAGACCCAGACCAAATCTGCACCCTTATACTTTCTCAGCTCATCCAGCTTATAGGCAGAGCTGAGCCTCAGTCAGTTCAATTGCTTAATTTATCAAGGCCAGTTACTCATCAGGGCAGCATTATTAACAGCATTCTGTATTCACCTGCCTTGGGAAGCACCTGCATTCCTTTAAAGCTGAAATTTGTTTTGGTCATTTCCGGGACGACGTCACCTGCTGTCATTTGGACATAACAGTAACCTTGTGTTGGGTCCAGCATGCTGTGTAACAGTCATGAGGATAAATGCTGTCAGGCCTCTCCAGTGATATTTCCTGGTCTGATACTGAGCTGCGGCCACAGAAACCATAAGAGAGCTAGTTAGCATGAGCTGGCAGAGTGGAGGTGGATATGCGTCATTGTCCAGGCCAAATCAGCACCTCGTCTTGTTTTAATTACAATAAAGATTCCATCAGCACTGAAGAGATTAGGAGGCAAATGCTCTCATCCACAAACCTGTTTCTCACTCTTGAGGTGTTACTTAACATTCGTGACCTTTACAATGGGATTGGTCCTCTACGAATGTTGAAAATCCTTATTAAAGTGAAAGTACTGCCATAATGGACAGGAATTCCGTCATCATTTCCTCACCTTCTGGTCAGGAAAAAAAAACGTTTGAGAGAAGGTTAGAGACTTCAGTTTCCATTTAGTTTTGTTTTACAAAAAAGCAGAGCAGTGTCAACGTTCTTTAAAATTACTCTCGTGTTCCAACAAGAAACGTAACTGTAAATAAATCATGATAGAAATCTCTTTTCAGTCACTAATTCAAGTTTTTTGCTAGGGTTTTCTCCCGGCTTTCTTTCTACTTTGGGTGTTCAGAATGTACTGGAACCCTAAATGACGATTTATGTTTTATCTGGCTGGCACAAGATAAAGTCGAGAAAGGAGTAGAATCTAAACAGCATGGTGCGTCTTACTCATCAGAAATAAGCAACGCAGACTTAATACAATTCACTCTTCCCAACATTGAGTATGGTGGTATTTCTCATCAGAATGTATCTTTGTTTAGTGGAAGTCATTTATTTTTCCCATAACTTCCGAGTCATATTTTAGGAATGATGGCCTTCACTTTCAGACGTTCCAAAGATAATGCCTGGGTGACCATGTAGATTGAGTTATTTTCCTGAATAGATAGATGGTCATAAATAAATGGACTGTATTTCCCATGTCTTTCCAAAGAGAGAAAGATGAGTCAGCTGATTACAGGCCTCACTGAAATTCATAACACACTGTGAGAACATTTAGGTATCATCTTTAACACCCTTCAGCAGAAGGTCTTTTGTGAATTAGAATCTGCAGTATCGTTCCACTTAACACTTACTTCAGCTTGACACTTTCGCTGTTTAACCTGCCAAGCCCGACACATGCTGTTAAAGGAATAGGAAAGAGGAGGTCTGTGTTCTCTTTTGTTTTTCCTAAGCAAAACCTATTCCTATTGGTCAGACTCTTTTGGGACGCGAGTAGAAGCAGCCCATGTATAGACCTGTGCAGTGTTGACTGTGTTTAAATAAACAATAAATAACCTAAAGAAAAAACTGTTTTTTTATTTTATACTGTACCTAAAGTCTAAAAATATACTGCTTTCTAGAGATCATACTTTAGTGTTGTTTTATGAGATAACCTGAGAATTGAAGATGATTTTTGTCAAGATAATGAGAAAAATAAATTTCATACAGTCCACATTTTTCAGTGACTTACACTGGCAGAAAGTTAAGTCAGATTTGTCTGTTGGGATTCAAACCCATGACCTTGGTGTTGCTATCACTGTGATCTACCAGTTGAGCTACAGGAGCAAAATGATCCTAAGAAATATTTTGTGGGCTGCATGGGACACACTTCAGAAGTTGGCCATGTGGTGGCCAGGTAAAAGGGACATACAACTGAAAACTCAGCAATAAGGCACTAGCAGTATCAAAGTCATGTGTTCGAATCCCAGGCAATACACAGACTGATGAAATTTACTTTGAATGCTTTGTAAGTTGCTTTGGAAATGTATAAAGGGCTACTGAACAGCACTTTGGATTATTCATTAAGCATTCCAGCAATATGATGTCTATTCAGACATATATCAAGGGA
>JAZGTJ010013831.1:0-14625 GCA_036877575.1 Botia almorhae
TTTTATTTATTAAAAAATTTGCTAATAACAAGGTCTGTTTTTAGACAGAGATTCCCCATCATTTACACAAAAATGAGAACTTTATCCCAAAAGTGGTGAATCCATTTTCAATGAAACGTCAGCGGATTTGCAGAGATTTGTACATCCCCAAGGCTGTATGTATTTTAAGACTTTACATTAAAGGAGGTGTCAATACATTGAAATTTTAGGGCAGACGTAAGGAAATGCACATATGTACACTTCAGATATGACTACCCACGACTGCCTTCCATCTTTACTTCTAAGCCTAATCAAGCAACTTCAGATTCAACCATTTGCAAATCAGATTCATCCATTATGCCAGTGCCAGTGTCTCCCTGAGGCCATTGGCTTTTTTCTTAATGAACAGCGTGTCACATTTCTGGAAGCTGTGGCAAAGAGCTGATCTAGTTTGAGAAGCGTTGAGAAAGTCAAGAGCCAGCAACATTGGGAGAGAAGAGAGAAAAGTGTGTCATCAGCATAAAAATAGAAGCCTGCTAACGAATTCCTAATCATATCCCCCCTTTCCTCAAGGGGACGTGCTAAGGAGGTTAGCACACAGACTCTTAAATGAGAATTTCAGGCACATTAGCCTCAGATATTATTTCTTGCCATTTTAGGGACTGTAAGCATTATTGATCATTGAACGCACCTCCATATTACGAAGCCATTTTGGTCTATTGTGTAGAAGAGCCACTTAAGCATCAGGGCTTGGCAGTGATCAAATCTCAGGAAAGAGAAAATGATTAGAAATAAAGGAAATGATGTTGAGGAGTGTGACGTTTCTTCTGCTTGATGATGACAGGTTCTTTTGGACATCATCCAGCAAACTATATGAGCCAGACCTTCAGCAGCACAATCTCAATATTCAGATGCACTCGTTTCAAAAGAAGTGATATGAGGTTCAATGTGTTGGTTGCAGATATGTCATAGTGGAGCTTCACAATCACAAATATGTTTCATACAGTATTTCATGTAAACAAATGCCACCTTTTGGAGAAAGAAGAAATGAGGAATAAGTAGAAAAATGTGTCTGAGGACAGAACGCTTCGGTACACCAGTATGTTTTGCATGTTTGCACAAACTGTATTGCCATATTCACTGGAGTAAAATTGTCCTCAATAGCCACAATGTTGGCATGTTGTTGCTCCTTAGTACAAATGTCTAGGTCAGTACTTTATTGCAGAGCACTGGCGGCAAACAGTGACAGCCTACCGAGGACAATAATACCAGCGGCACCAGGTTAACACGATGGGTAACATCTGTGCTGGTCACAAACACGGCCACAACCACACACACACATCTACAGAACACCAGCGAGGAGGTTATACACCTCATGGCAGCTGCGAGAGGCTGTTTGCCTAATGGATCTCTCCGAGTATTATTTGCCGTCTCTCAGTGTCAAACAAAACACAGCTTAGAAGCGGAAGATCTTCCGTGAGGTGTGATTACCTGGTGCTGGATTTCAAGTCACTGAACATTCACTTGCAATAAATGGACATGAATTTAGGTTTCACCACATCTAGAATACACATCCTTAGAATTCATGGGCCTGTGTATTGCCTATCCTGGTGAAACAACAGAGAGGAGATAAAGTATTGTAAGTAGGAACTATTGTGCCGTGGGCATGTGGTTTAAAAAATATCTCTCATTTTTCATCCTCACCTGATGCGATGCAGAGCACATAAACAGATGAATGCTGATCGCAGAGCATCAGATGCAACATTCAACACCACGATATAGAATTTCATAGCGCTCAAATTGCATTGAATCACCAAGCAAGCACCACTGTGCTGCTCTATAGATTTAATAAATGCAGGCAGACCTGTACTTTCACAACAGCATTATCAAAATCATTTGCTTAGCTCCAATTTCAAACTCAGTTCAACATATTAAAGATCACGGGGTGAATTCAATGAACAGTGAACATGTGTAGACATACAAAGTTAATTCCTTAACTGTCTGTGTAGGGTAAGTTGCTCATAACTCTGAGGAACACACAAATATCTCCACTGCAGCCACTGTATCTTTGTGGTTTTATTTTAGTGAGTGCTGCCATACAGCGGCCGCACTTCAGTGTGTGCTCAGCAAACTCTGAGTGAAATAAGGTTACTCTCACAGGCCAGATTCATGAAATTGTATGAGGGGTCCAAACACATGAATAGAGAAGTGTGCAAGCCCAGCATAAAGGATATCCCAGAAGCCCCGAGCTGAGAAAGACAGGAATAAAAGAACACAAGAGACAAAGAGAAGAGACAACTCAACAAAATGCGAATGAACTTTGATTGCTGCTTCCCTGCCTATGGTGCTATGGAATACACCAGTGCTGTACATTACCATATTATTTTTGGATCTCACCTGTCTTGTTATATTACATTTTTAAAATGAGTTTAGATTAGAAACTGACGCAATGACAGCGGCAAGTAATTGGAACTAAGCATAGCTTTTAATTAAAACAATAAGCCACACAAGACTGTATAAGGTGAACCATTTCTTAAAAATGGTGGCAACAGCACGGCTTCCTTAGCTGCAAATTATAGTTTGTTTGTTTGTTAGTTCTGTTGGCTGTTTTTGGCCGCCAAGCAACGTGGCAGTTTGGCGCAATAATGTAGAATTTGATATGCAGTGACGTGTGTAGATCGGCTATTTTATAATGCCAATATGTGGTCTAATCAGATTTTAGAGCAGAAACAGTTTGTTTAATAAAAGCAACATAATTAATTATGTATCTTTGTTATATAAATAATTGCACAGGGTTTCAGGCTGGTAACCTTGGCTTGGTTTTAATTACCTTTGGTTTTCCTTTACAAGAAGCAACTTTCTTCTGAATATCATGTGTTGTTTATGCATAATACACAATAATAAAATATTTCACTGCATGCAGTGCATTTTAGTCTTAGATATTAAAACATTTTGGGCTCATATGATACACCTCCTCCTACCTCACCACTCCCAGTTGGCAGCCTGTGCACTCTTAACGAAGTTTAAAGTTATTTCTGCATGCAATCTGGGGTCTAGTAACATGCAACAATAAAACCATTTTTTTAGAACCTAATACTGATTCATTTAAAGCTATGGTTATGAGCTCACAAAGGCTGCATAGTTGGAGAAAATCTTCATTATAGGTGGCAGGTTCTTTTGCTGTCTTTAAAATCCCTGGAGCGAAATGAACAGGGACAGCTACACTTCTTAATGCAACGTAGCCTAGCAACAGAAATTGCCACGGCTTCAGGAACACACTCTCATATTTATGTTTACATGAGAGAATGATTCGTATGTCAAGCTGATGGGTCCTAATGTCCCCAACTCCCACAGGAGAGCTGCTTCACTCACTGGCTTCCTTTTTGCCCCCCCACCTTTATTTCCACTTGTCTCCCTCTTTTCTGATCTTGTAAAGCCTGGTCATCTAACAACGGGTGTTTTAAGGATAGGCTTTAGGGACTGTATGATGCCTGGCATTAGCACATTGAATTTCATTTCTCTATCCGTTGTTGTTTACAACTTCGAATGGCCCGCAGGATAATAGCATTAGGAGCTGTGCTTGAATAATAATGTTTTCACATTGCACATCAGCGATGATCCAGCTCTCAATGTCTAGATGAAAGACAGGCAGAAAGGCTTTCAAACTTCATTGGATGGTTTAGTCATCAACATTCAGTGTGGGTGAAAAAGTTATTATGAGCCCATAAAATTTGATAAGTGCTTTGTGATGTTAAATCAATCTTTGATTGTGTATCATTTCATTTCTCCCTTTCTTTTTTGTCACATGCTCATTCTGGCTGTGTAAAAAATATCCCTGATTTCTTTCACCACATGTGAGACAATGGTGGGCCCTCAAGCCTTGTTGCCATAGTAACCAAGCAGTTTAGGCAGACAAGAATTGTGGGTGCTGACAACAGTGAATCAACTGATACTCCAGTGACCTCTCCATTCCATCACAATGGCTGTTAATGGAACGTCTTAATGCAGCAGCTCTGAGAAGAGTGTACAGTGATAAAACCTGGTTAAGCAGTGTGTGCTGAAGATCAGCATATCTGCCCATGCATAAAGGTCTTTTTGTTTAACCCCCACTGTCATGGGTATTTAAGGCACTTCCTTTAATCAATTGCTTTTAAAGCATTTGTCTAAGCATCCTCTGCATATGTCTATCTATGGGGGGATGAGAAATTGAAATGTTTCATTGGATACTATTGATAGCATTAGAATCTGCTGGTTAAGTGGATAATTAAGCTACTCTCAAAAGCCACTGCCAATCAAAACTCCACTATAATAATGTAGCACTATAATAATGATGAAATACATATTTGCACATTTAATTGCGTCTTTTGTACGTTTGCCCCCTGAGGCATAAATGTGAAATTTGATGTTCTTTAAAAAAACGAACAATTTAAAATATACAAATTAGCACATACAAAGCCAGACATCTACTTTTGCCCAAGCAATAATCCTTTGTCTCCTTTGTTAGCAGCTATATCCTGTGTGTCAGATGGGATACACTACAAGTTAGCTCATGAACAGTTTTGAATGTGCACTAATGGTTTTAGATGAGAGCTAATGACTGCTGTGCTGTTAGCCACATGCTCATCTCTGGCTCAGCGCTCTGTTTCAGGGGTTAGCAAAACACTAGCGGAACACATGATGACTCTTTACGAGGCGGAGGCCAGGAAGAGGGGGCCCACAGACACCGCTAAAGAGACGATAATGACAGCCATTCACCGCAATCCAATTATGCAAAGGGGAGTCTAAACAATTCCATCATCCCCCAAATTAGATTGTCCTAACGAGATAAAGGCACCAATTAATCCTGAATTAATTTCTATAGTTCATTTTCCCAGAAAACACTCTAATATGCTAATGCAAATGAGAGACACAAAAAGAGAACAGCCCTTCAGCGGGGGTTGGCCAGAGTTCAGCTCGTTTAGCTCTGCAGAGTGTTCCAATAAGTGCTGAGGTGCAACATGAAATTTTTAACAAACTGAGACAAGACTGCAAACCCCAGAAGTTCAAAGGCTCTCCTTGACAAGTCTCTGTTCAGAAGCTTGTTTATCGTGATTGAAACCACAGTGGGTCACAGGAGTTTAACATGACACCACAACCATCGGTTTTGTTTAAAGGCCAATAAACTGCGACATTTTAAGCATTCTAAAGGTCTGGGTTTATAATAGTTTATAAACTATTATATATAAGGTCTGGGTTTATAAACATAACTGTCATTTTCACATTGTCCCAACCAACACCAACCAACAAACAAAGAGTTAACACATTGATCCATAATAACCCCTTGTCCATCAAAATTGGGTGTTTGGTGGTGTTTGCTTGGGCAGTATAAACTCACTATTGCTTTTAATATAGTATCATGTGACTCAGTGTGTTGTACATTGTTGTGAGAACTGTTATTTTCACTGTTTTTACTATGAGAGTGTGCACATGAGATAGCTTTCAATCAAGCAAGGAAACAAGATCCACCTCCTTCCTGTTCCCGTCTAAATCAATCCACAGTAATAGACTCCCAAGGCTCCAAATGTTCAATGGAAGCTGTGCTAGATGCTCTGCAATGACCTCAATACTGGATCTATGTCTTCAAAGAAGAAATAACATAGTTACAATTGTCTGTAATCTCTGTACTGCTTTCTGTGTGTCCCAACTCTGCATCTGACATTAAGCGCTCAATCTAAAACACACTTCTAGGTTTACAAGCCCAGAGTCATACCAGAGATTCCTGTGTTTCGTTTTAAAAAATAAAGACATTATAGATTCAGTTCATCATCATCACCATTATCATCCTCACAGTCCTAATTGTTTGCCTGCCAGCTGTCGGGTGGTGGGATAATTGAGTAATCTGACATTTTTGCAACAGATTCCTGAAACAATCTCCCCATCAACACAGAATGCTTGTTTACCTAAATTAGGTGCTTATTTCATGTTGAGAAAATAAATTTGGTAAAGTGGTAAAACATAGCTTGCCCTTGTCAGTCACGAATAAGCTCGCTGGGAACAGCACCAAATATATGTGTGTGTTCTGACATTTCAGCTTGTTAAATAATTTGGAATGATTTAATAATGCATAGAGGATATGTGAAGAAGTGAATACCCACAGTTGTTACATTAAAGAGTGATCTTTTAATCCTACCCTTAAAAATAAGTAATATTAGTAATCAGAAATAATATTAGCTTGAAATAATTCAGATAATTTATGTTACCACATGAAACAATTTTTAAGCTACTTGACAAAGCATTTTTACAGTTTTGTGATGAGGTTGAATTATTGTCAGTCTTTCATCTAACTGTCTGGTACAAAAAGTCTTTGTAAATGTGCTGACTGCAGGTCAGAAATTCTGTTGTCTATGATGTATTTACATAATATCGTGTAATGAAATGCGTAATGAAAACGCATTTGAAAAATAACTCTGATTAAAGGTATAAAAACTGGCTTTATATCCTGGCATCTGTAGCATTATGTGCTTCAGAAATAAAATTGTATTTTATTGTACAGGTGCCAGGTGCCAGCTAGGATATTGATTGTGAAAACCTCCTAAATTTAGCTTTCAATAAGTGCTTTGTGTTTTATTGTATAGCATTGATAAATGTGAGTGTATGATAAATGTAACAACCTTGGAGAGAAATACAGATCAACATATTGTGTATACATTTGGTGGCACTAAGAAAACAGAGTAATGCAATTTAAAAATGCCTGTTTGTCTTTATAACAAACTTTCCAGCTTGTTAATTTCAAAACTATTTAATGTGTTTTTACCTTTTTAGCAATACTATAAATGGCCAGTAGCATGCTATAAAAGGCTACAGCACAGGGCACAGAACAAAAGCACTCATCTGTAAGTATGAGCTGTGGTGTGATAGGTAATTTTAACAGATAACCACCATGCAACATGCTACTCTAGTTTCTCTGCTGTCAGAGTGTGTTTATGCTTAATGGTCTGTTCTGCACCTTTCCTATTCTGCTTTCATTTGAGTACCTGCTGACAAAAATAAAACAAGCCCCCCCACCCCAAACACCATCATCTCCTCATCCTCACTCAGAGGCTGTCTCTCTCTTTCTCCCTTTCTTCCTCTCTCACAGAGTTATTTTTCATTATGGTGAGCCATTGCAGTAAATACGCTGCTCCTCAGACTGCGGACCCAGGGCTGAACCGCTGACCCCTGCATCTCAAACTCCACTCCCAAGGTCCCTTGCCTCCAAGGCCTCCCTCCGTGCTGCTGTGGCTGGAGTGCGGCCTCTGTAATTCACACGCTTGCTAGATCGCCTGCCAGCAAGTATTGATTTTTGTTTCCCCAATCTCCCTGAGAGAGGGAAAGAAAAGATTAAAAACACTTTGTCAGTTTGGTGGGGAATAAGAATTCCACGCAGGGGATACCTTGGCGTGTGAAGGGTCAGGGCTGAGGTACATCTTTATGGCCTTAACTCCATCCTGACCAGAGACATTTCGCTCAGCTCCTTCTGCTTCTTTTCTCTGTTCTTTCTCTTTCTGGTTTACTTTCACTTTATCACCTTAGTTTGTGGTTGTGGAACATTGTTTGCAAACAGGAACTGGGCCTGTTTATGAAGTTATTGAATGTGGCTGCATATGAGAGATGAAAGCATGCTGGTTTGGTTGTGTGGCACTATAAATCAAGTCAGTAATTTCACCGTGCAAACGCTGACCGAGGTGTTAATCAAAGACTGACTGAGACATCACTCATGAGAGATCGATTTTATTGTCTGATTAGGGTTTAAGTTTATTCATCTTATCCTGGCTGCTAAACATTCCAATGAAATTGAGTACAAATGATAGTTTCTTGAGTTCTTGAATTCTATGTAATAGCCTGCATTAAAGGGATAGTTCACCCAAAAATGCCATTAATTTTTTAGACTCATGTCGTTTCACACCCGCAGGGTGCAAGATGACCTGCATTCATCTTATTTTTTAGTAATATCTAGCTTCCCTCCCCTACTGTGTCTGTGTTTGGCTGACCAGCACCTTTCACCTAAGGCTAAGACATTTTGTGATCTACCTTGCATCACTTCACATAGTCCTTAAGAACAAGCATTCTGTCCTCATAAGCCCCTCCCCCAATCCAAACCAAAAATGGCTGTGCATGATGGCCACTGCTGCCAGACCCCATCTGGATCAAAACTTACATCATTTTATAAACCTAAGAACTATGATAGTTCAGTGAAGGAGGTTTTGTCTGTTGTGTGACAGCTCCTTTCATTGCATAATTCTAAACAGATTTTAACAGGTTGATACCACATGGCACAGCACACAATAAAAAAACTAAATTTCTGCAGGCACTGTTATCCAGAAACGTACAGCATATTCCAGATATATGTTTGTGCAGTATGTGTGTTCCCTGGGAATGTTCCATACTCTACAATTTGAACTACAGCAACAGTAAGCCACATAAATAAGCAATATAAAATTATATGTCTGTGCTATATTGTATCGCTGGCAGTTTTTAGAGGGGTGCAGATGTTTGTAAAACTATAATTTAATGGATTGCGATAACAAATAACTAATCTTTCTTTCCATTTCCCTCTAAGACTGCAGTCTGTATTACTTGAATGGTGTCATGACATTTATACTTTGCCAAGGGCTTTTTTATATGACCACATTTGATTCAATAGTATATTGTCTTCATATTCAGCTGTACCTTTGAAAATCCTCTAAGGGGGAACACACAGACTAAGTGCCCTGCTTAAAGGCATATAATTTTATTCTCTCATGCATATTCATTTGCTAAGCCTTTGAGCATAAAGATTTGTCACATTTAGATGCAGATTCTCTTTCCATCACCAGCTATATACTCTTTGCCCTGTAGACATGAATGCATTTTCTTTCTTTCTTTCTTTCTTTCTTTTCTTCTTTCTTTCTTTCTTTTCTTTTTTCTTTCTTTCTTTCTTTTCTCTCCCTTTATCTCTCTGTCTCTTTCTCTCTCTTTCTCATTTCCTTTAACGTTTACTCTTCTCAGCCTCAGCCAGTTCTATTACAAGAGCCATTGTTTCTCTTTATTCCTCTTTCCTGAGGCTGGCCAGGTGAGGTGTCCATGTGTGTGTTGCAGGGGACCGTGTGTGTGCATCCATGCCTGGACACGTGGCTTTGTTCTGTCCTGACAGCCCTCTGCGCATGCCAGATGTTCACATACATTATCCTGTTCCTTTTGGGTCCCAGATTCCATGATGCTGTCTTTCACTTTGAAAGAAGCTCCCTATTGTTCCAGCACCGTTTACACCTATTTAACAATATGATTGCTTGGTTTTACTCATTTTAAAAGAATTTTGTGCTCCCGTCTAAAAGGTCATTAGTTACAACGATTAAAGCGGCTGCTCTCTGCGATAAATCAGTGCAATTTGTGGAAAATCATCGAGACAGATATATAGTCTTCTTTTTAATTTTGTGATATTATTAGGCTGCACTACAGTACAAGAATGCTTTATGGACATCCAAATATATAAGCCAGTTTTTTGCTATTTTGCACACATTTATGTAATCCGCTTGCCTACATATTTTTATAGTATTCAACAACATGCATTTTAATGTCTAATTCTGATTAGGTCTATATTATGATGATTATATACAGTTTATGCTCAATTTGTTTATATAACCCCCAAAATTTATCTTCACATGGTAAATAAGTATATAGAAAAATCAAGAAATAAAATACAATAAAATGTATTTTTATAAAATACATCATGTAAAATGAACTATTCTGTTGATACCAGTTAAAATAAATGTTGTCATTTTAGTAATATTTTTATATCAAATAATGTCAAAAAAATCTGCTATAAAGTGTATGGGCAAACCAGCTTAAAATTTCTACAAAATATTTCTGATCTCAGGTCAGAAATATACCTTTAATTTTCATTTTTTTCTACCAATTACTCAGGAGCCTCAGAGCATCTCTCTCCATATGACTAAATGTCACCACTTTCAGGCCTTGCCATCTTACTTGTAGATACTGTGAAAAACCAGAGGGGTGCTGTCTCCCTCCCTCGTACAAAACACACAAACAGTGACAGACTGGCATCTGATAGCCAGGTGGAATAACGGTTAGCTGTCGTCAGTGTCCACTTTGGTCACTCACTGCACGGGCTTGCACGGCTTGCTGGGAATGAAAGCATACGTCAGGGCTTCTATTCAGGAAATGGGAAATATTTTATTCAGATTTATTGATTTAAAACTGAAGCATGCCTTTTGACGGAGGGACAGTTCTTCTCAGTCTGTCATTGTTGAAGTCATGCGCGCCTGACACTGCGACTCATTTGTCTTGTCATCGCTGACAGTCAGATTTTCCCACAGCACTTCCGCAAGAAGTCGTACAGGGATTTTAGAGATAGCTGGTGAATAAAAGACAACACACTGTGACAAGGAACAGCCATTTCATTAATGCAAATAAGTCCCGAAAAATGCTAAGAACAGCTAGAACAGCATTAGTTATAGTGTTTTTCTTCCTAACACTTTAAAAAGGAAAAAGATAAAGTCTTTACTTTCATGGACTAAGAAGTTATGTTGACCAGACATGTTTATTTTAAACAGACATGGATGGTAAGGTGGATGATGTATTGCCAAGGCTAAACATGTAGGTTACTGCTGGTATTTATTTTAATTTTTTTTATTTCTCTACCCTTCAATGTCTTTCTCTCAATACCCTTGATATATTTTCTTCCACTGACCCAGACTGCCCAGTCCTTGCTATTTGTAAGTTTGATGTGGAGCGCTGGGTCAGCACATACTCTGCCTGATATCTGCCCACTGCTCTAAGTGGCCTTTTCACATGGGAAAGTGGGAGGTTCTGAGTGGCCTTCAAGTTGCATCTCTTGACATTTACAGTAGAGTTCTCTCTCTCTCTCTGTTCCTCCAGGCATCCACCCTGCAGCCGTAAATGAGAATGCTTTATGACAAGCCCCGTCTCCCTATTTTCTGTGGCCAGGAGGAGCTGCGTGGCATGTGTCCTCACAATGGCTCAGGAAACTGACAGCCGTGTGGAAGGATGCTCAGAAAGGGTGCATTTAAATGAGTTAAAGTTACCAACTAACCAACGTTTCAGCAGTTTTATGATGCAAAACAGCCTTCTGCATATGAAATAGCGGGGTAACATTGTTCTTGCTTTTGATGAGGTCCAAAATCGGTCAGACGGTGGTGTTTATGCGTTTCCTAAATTTATAATGTGACTATGGAAGGTAATGACTGACAAAAACAAGCATTTGTCCTTCACAGATGCAATGCAAAGTAAACAGGTATATTCGTTCTCATCCCCAAAGCTTTAGAAAAGAGCTGAATCAACTGCCGGCCTGTAACCCTTTTAAAGCTTAATGAAAGTTTAATTCCTCCAGCCCTGTTTTTAGTCAGTGAGATGGAGAGGTTTTTAGGTTTGCACTTGATGCAGACTCAAGCTGTGTTTAGAACTCTCTATTTCATGTCTCTTTATACATACTTGGGGGATACTACGCCTCAAACAACTGAATATTTTATCACAACCTCCCCCTGAGAGATGTACTTGAAGACTGCAATGTCTCCTCAACCTGGTCGCCACAGTCGCCGTGCAACAGCGATTAACAGACATGTCATGAAGTTGCTTCATTCAGCTTCTGTTATTCAGTGGCATGAGAAAGGTGATTAGAATGTAATATCTTACCTCATAAGATTAATGAAGCTTCTTAAACTTCTTGAAGTCTTTAAAAAAATACACTTCCATACTCCCCTGTCATCTTAGCCTCATCTTATCATGACATCATAACCTTCAGTCTCTTCCTTTATTGTCCTCTCACATGGAAGATTTCCAATGGTGAGACTAACAGGGCAAAACAGTTTGCTCATATTTAATTCTCTGACAGTTTATGTGGCTATTCAGCTTAATGTTAAACAACTATTTAAAACATTTAAATGTTTCGGAAGCTTTGATAAAGATGAATGTGCTTGATATCAGCAAAAGTATGCAGATCACACATTATTAGAATAGACAATTTAGATGAGCCGGCATAAATATGAATGAAACGAGTGAGCTAGAAAAGTGTTCGGCGGTAGCGCAGTGTGCTCTCCTCACCGCTGGGAATACAAAAGTGCTGAACGGCAGGGAAAACTGAACTGCTCTATATTCAAACCACTGGAGTTCGAGCATCTACAAGAGAATGTCAAATGTCTGTGTGTTATTTGCCGTGTGAGGCTCATTGTAAATTTAGATAGAGCATCAGCTTTTTAATGTGCGAGCAGTTCTTGACTGTTAGAATGGCCAGCAAATGTTAAAATATGGCTAATGTATCAAAAGGCTTATATTTATTTTATGATAATGCATTTTGTTAATAGGACATATTCATAGTGTTTATCCAGCAGTTTTATTATTTTCTTGCTATATTTTTACTAACATTTCTAAACAGGTGTGCAAGTAGCTAACTGTTTGCTATAATCAATACTTTTTGCATTATTTTCTTTTTTGTTCTAAAGATGCTTGACATTGAGCTGTGTGGCTATAGTACATGATGTTGTAGAGGCTGTTCTGGCTCTGGGCAATAGCTGTCAAGAGGTCAGATAATCGTTGAGGTGTGTTTCCACTGAGGAGGGTCACATAATCTATACATCTATTCCAGGCCAGATGTTTTCAGATACCATCACAGGTGCAGCACAAATTCCTGCTATCATTAACTAGTTCCTCCTCTTGCTCAACTAATGAGAAACCTCATGAATCAATTTGACTTCTACTGTGCTGTAATAAATGTCTTAAACCAAGAGCACAGATCAGGTTTTTGTCATCATTCATAGAGAAATATCAAAGGTGTTTGTTTCTATAGATAGATATTTGGATGGTCTGTCAGTTTATTTTAAAAGATACATCTCTGTGTTGAACTGGTATTAAGCTCTGCACATAGACAAAAAGAATGTAAATATAGGTTTTACAATTAAATTTATACTCAGGAAATTTTAATTTTACACTTGTTATCTCAGCCTTGTTGGTTAGAGGCTTAATGAAGCGTTTATCATCTTTCAATCAAAACAGCATTTTTAGACAACCTTGAATTTATTACATAAGCTCAAATATGATCTCGCCTCGTAACCCTATGAATGATTTCTACATTATCCTGCACATCCCTGCTTGCTCTCAGAGAAATTAATGATTTTGTATCCAATATAAAAGTTGTGATATTACCTGCCAAATCAGTATATATCCGCAATCTTGTGTAAGTGGAAAAGGTTAAAGTGCGTCATTTATCATAAGGAACATAATGGAAGGTGACACACCTCATATGTCGAGCACAAAGATGAGACATTGCATGAATAGTTGGAACGGTGCTCCTGGAATATTTGCTCCACTGATGAGTACTCAAGCGTCAGAAACTGCCTCTTAAACACTCTCTTTATTGGTCCTTTTCCCAGCACCTGCAGCCAGAGTGTGACATTTCTGCCACATTCTAAGGTCTGTGTCAATAGCCAGTGAATTTAATACCGTTAAATAGACCACTTGGCTGAGCAAACTGCCTGTCTGATAAATTTTCAATAATACATTAAATAGACGTAGCATGAGTGGTGTCTTATAGCAGCATAACATGGAGGTCTTTTTTTGCAAAACATTTAAAAAATATATATTTAGGAAAAATAACTATTCTGTTTTACTTTGTACATCACACTCGTTTTTGACCTCATATATTATGCAGTATATAGCCTAATAGGGGCAACTTTCAGAAGAAGGAATGGAAGGCTGACACTTTGAACGTTTAAGAAATACCTTTACAAGCCCAGCAAGAGACATAAATGATAAAAGGCAGATATTAGAAATTATCTTCCTGCTAATCTTTGATGACTTTATTCATTGACAGGCTGTGATAAACTGGAGGACACGTCCTGGTTCAGAGTGGAGGAAAGCCAAGGCAGAGTCTTTGCGCTGAGCGGTATTATTTATTTTCATGTTCAACCCCTATCCGTCACCGTGTTACCACCCTGTCCAGTCCCAGCGCTAACGACCCACCTTCCTATGAATATGATTGACGTGTCGTGAAACATACAAGGCGGGACAAACACCGGGTTCTTCTCCAATCACGGACGAATGGGCGTGACCGATTCCGCATGTATCAGCGTCGATGGGCGTGGTTCGTGTTGCGTGTCAGTGTTGGTGGGCGGAACCTCTCGATATGTGTCAGTGTTGCCAGCAGACCTGTGCGAAACAAAAGCACTTCACTCTCCACGTTTAACGCCTATAAAGCACGTCTTAAACCTGTTTCATTCGCAAAGCTGTCAGAGGAAACCAGGAGTTACGCGCCAATGTCGCAGATTACACAGGATTAGAGCAGCCATTATACAAAGTTGGCATCTGTTGTCTTGGCTTTGGTGGCAAGAGCAGGAGTGGCTTGATCCTAAAGCAGCTCTCAAGATCCGATTTCACCCAAACCAGCTGTGTGAGAGAGAGCATTGCCTTTTCTCCGCTTTCCCTCCAGAGATTAAGAAAGAAAAGGAGGAGTGACGGAGAGAGTTCAAGGTTGTTCTGTAGGAATTTTCTAAGCTATTCCTTCTATTAGGCAAGAAGAAAAAAGTCTACAGAGTAGAGAGAACAACGGCAAGGATGGATGATCAGCCCCGGTTGATGCACTCCTCTCACGGGGTGGGCATGGCCGGACACCCCGGC
>JAZGTJ010013832.1:0-14625 GCA_036877575.1 Botia almorhae
ATCAAATTAAAATGATCTTATTGACGATGCACTCAGTAATTGTAATGCTTGTGTTTTGTGAGCCATCATGACATTGGTCACTGATGCCTTTCTACATAAATGCTAAGTTTTTGGCGCTTATGCCATTATAGAAAATCTGTTTAGTGTACCTTTAAAACTTTTTGCCCTATGTTTCTGTCCTGTTTTCATTTATCCCCTTTTTTCTTTGTTATAAAGGTTGACATTCATGGTAACATTCCGCTGACAAACCTTGATCTGCGTCTTAGCGGGGCTGAGATGCTTGGTGCTCTCGGGGATCCAAGGAACACCATGTTCTCTTATGACAGTGCCAGCATCCAATACCGTAAGCCCCTTACAGGTCGTGACCTCTACGGCCGGCCAACTGCCTCTCTCGAGAGGCCAATGCCGCGTAAAAAGAGCCGTCTGAGGAGGCGGGCAGCTCAGCTGAAGGTGAAGATTCCAGACCTGACAGACGTAAATGCCATCGACAAATGGTCACGTGTCATCTTTCCGATCACCTACACCTTCTTTAATCTAGTGTACTGGCTGTATTATGTCCACTAGGGGGCAGCACTAACTCAACTCAGCCATCCACACATCAGGTCAAACTCTCTTTCCTCCTTTTGGTGGAGAATTTCAGTCAGACAGGACGAACAGGTGCATTCTATAAATAGCCCTTCTCTGTAAATTGTTTACTAATATATATTAAATAAACATATATACAATTTAAATCTATATTTAAAAAATTAGACAATAAAAAATTAAGCTGATATGATTACCTAACTTTCATTGCTTAATGTCAGTTGTATAGTATATATTACTTTTGAATTGTCACTGGATCTGCACATGCTTCTGTGGAATCAGCTTCATATGACACCTGACTACAGAGGTTTCTATAACCGCACAATAGGTGGAAGACACGCTTTTCTCTGCAAACAACCTGCATGGCTGTACTGCACTTCTGTGTGAAACAACATATGGAGGTTATTCTTATCAGTCAGTTTGCTATGATGAAGGTCATAAAGAATTGTCCTGGGATAAATGCAAATTGAAGGGATAGTTCAGCCATAAATGACACCAGATACAAGGATACCAGAAAGGACCATGAAATGTGATGTAACTACCTGTAAAGCACTGTTTACTAGAACAATATCCACCCACAGGAATTACATCACAGAACAGAATTACACTGGAGAAGGACAATTTCTCTCAAACAACATTATAGCTCAAAAAATCAACAGGCTTTACTTAACAACTGCTTTACAAAAACATTTCTGCATAATTCAACATAACATTTCTGCTGTTCAAGCCTATAGAAACACTGACCTGTTTTTTTCATTGTATGTGTGTTATACCTGCACTGCTTTTAAAAAAACAAAAAAATATTTTCTTTGGTAATCAACATTTTTCTGCAAATGGTGCCAATTGACCTTATCCTACATTAAACCCAGAACGGTCTTTAGGTGTATAGTTATGTATACAGGGCTCGGTTAAGATTACACTTTCTAAGATAATGTAGCTTTTGTGTGTATATGTATGCCAGTGTCTATGTGTGACCTAGAATCAATTGCTAATGTAGTGCCCAGCATAGATATTAGACTATACAGCAACATAAAAAAGATTTAATTTGAGTTCAATATTCTCATATAAATATATAAATTATATAAATTAGTACATTACAACATATCAGGTATTTAAAACATAATGATGATCTTGTGTCCCTTTTTCCGGACACCAGAAATCCAGCTTTTTTTCAATTAAAGTAGTAGTAGACTTTTATATTTTATTGCCTTCTATGAAAAATTCTGACTTAATTCATTAGCAAGAGGCTACAAGGAGGTTTTAGAAAAATAATAAATTGCTTTCTTTCATAGCTGTCTTTCATTCAGTATTTGGCTATATTGTAAACAAGTTAGGCATTGCAATTTAACTTCCTGTCACTAGTAAACAGAATATAGCTTTGACCTAAATATCGGCATTGTTAATATATGACTATTTACAGTGGTATGCAAAAGTTTAGGCACCCCTTGTAGATTCTTTATGGCTAAACTTGTGCCTTTTAAGAAAATAAATCATGAATTTACAGGGTTTTACGTAGAACAGCAGAGTATAGATAATTTGAATAAATTTCCACTTTTCTAGAGAACAGTGAATACGCAGGGGAATTACAATAACGTAATGAACAGAAAGGGTTCTTTCAAGGGCTTTTCTAATGCCCTGCATACTGTATAATCAGCTATATAATTACATACAGTGGCATGTAAATACATCGCTTGCATTGCAACACTCTAGCATTTCAGTGACAATCTGCTTGGCAGATAATCAGCTTGGTTATTGATCCAGAGTGAAGTGATTTTATGTAGCTTTCCATTTACATTAATCAAACTGGTCTCAAGAATGGAAATGTATAAACAAAGCGTATTCAAATTTGCTTCAGCCAGAATCAGCACGAATATACAAACACAAAAGAAAAACTAAGGTTTTTGATAGACCATCTATCACTCATACCAGGTGTTCTGGCCTACAACAGCAAATGCCAAAAAATAAATAATATTAAGAGTATTTTTTTGAACAGTATCTTGTCAGAATCATTAACAGCATATGATTTATGTAATTGCACTTAAGCTATTTGTCTGTGCTCTCTTATAATGGAGTGTATTGTAGGAGAATGACTGAATGAATGAATTACATGGGGAAGGTGCTTGTAATTGACTGTGTGTGTGTATCTGAGGACTGTAAGCACAAAGTATACTTTATTTTAAATCCTTGACATTTTGAAGGAATTCAAATAAAATATCTCACCAAAACATTTACAATGTGGCTGATTTTTTACTTGCAAGCTTTGTTGCTGTGTAAACACATAGGGAATGTGTAACAATCAATACTGGACACAGAACTGTAAAAGAAATTAAATATTGTGTATGCATCTTTATTTAAGGAATGTTCTCACAAACTGACTGCCCTCAGATCTTCTTGGGGCTAATGGGTCGATCAGCCAGTAATGAGGACATAATTTTATTCATACTACAAAGAATTAAGAGAACTTGATTTAGCACACTTCAACATTAATGTGCAGACTGGGCACCTAAGCTTTGACTTATTAAGATTACGAATGAGTCATATGGCACCTCTAACCGGTCAATTCCAGGCTATAATTATAGAGCTTTCATCTGGCGAACAAAAATATTCATAGTCTGCTGAGCTCTGTGTGAGTATCTCTTAGACAAAGCTATTATTTTCAGGTTCCCTGTGTAATGTTCTTGTTTGCTGGTATGCAGGCATTGTGTCGTAATGCAGACTTCAGGGTTCCTCTCTCAAAGGGTTTAATGGCACATAACCAGGGGTTGGTCATTTCAATTGTAGCACCACCTAGAATAGAAGAGGGTGTCAGCTGTGTGTACTGGATCCTGTATATTAAAAATCCTTAATACAGAATCTGTTTGTGTGTAAAGACTGCATTACCTTATTAGCTGCCTCTAGTGCACTGATAAGTGTTTGTAGCTCCTCTTTGTTCATTTCTATGTTTGTCGATCTTTGAATTCCATTATCTTTTAAATCCAGACTAAGATTTAGCAGAGGGGTGTTTAGAGCCGAAAGCTTATCACTGGATAATGCCAGCTAGAGTAACCAAACAACAAGGGGGAAGAAAGCAACACTTTAACAAATGAAGAAAAATCAATGAATATATAGTGAATATCACTATTGCATATATATGTGCTGGCTGCACCTTTATCTGCCAGTTAAAGTCCTGCAGCTGTGTGCTAGAGATGGCATTGGTTCTGTCCACCAAAGCATGTCTGATCTCATCACACCTGGACCGCACACACTGCAGAACAGCCTCTGCACGCACGGCATCTAAATCACTAAGAAGCTCCTGAACCTACACATCAATGCACACAATATAAAAAAGACAATGTGCAGTCAGAATTCATAATTAGGCAGAACTTCCTACCTGTGCCCTTTCAATCAGAAACATACCCAACTGTATATTAAGGAAACAGTGACCCAAAATGTATTCATTGTTATGTCATTCCAAGCCTATAGCTAATTTTGTTGTGTTTGGGAATGAATTTTCATACTTTCATGGCTTTCTGAAATACAGTACTTGATTATTGTTGAACCTCAATATTCAGGAGCCAAATATTTCTAAATAATGAGACTATATAAGTGACAGCTCATCTGGAAAGCCAAGCTGTACAAAATGCATAAAAAAGCATTCTTTTGTTTCTCATTGAAAACCAACACCATATGGGTCTGGAAGATACCTGTTTAGTCAACCTAGCCAAAGGGAATAGAATACAGTTTTTATAGAAATAAATTGTTCACTAGGTAACATTAATTCTAAGTCAAACTTTATTTACACTTTACATGATTTTATCCAAAGTGAGATGTAAATTCTGTGTTTCTTGGTCTGTTCAGATTCTCGTTTACTCACCTCTTGACCTGAGCAACCTCTTCCTACAGCACAGCGTATGAAAGACGACAGACTGTTCGTTAAATCCACCCATTCTGTCAAACTCCACCTGTCACCGTAATCTGCTCGCCTCGGACCACGCCGCCCGCATACTTCATCCACGACCCTGTGAATGAGCTTACAAGGGAAATAAAAATTCTGTCAAAATGATAAAACACTTTCTATTAACAATGTCTTACATTTAATATAGTTACTAATGTATAATCAAATAAATAAGGACTCAAATGATCAATAAATTGTTTTATTTATTACTTAATTTTGGTATGGAAAAATGACCAAATAAACACACTTCAGAGACGTATAGCAGAAGCACGCCTTACAGTACTCTATTCTGCAGAAAAGCTCCATCCACTAGTTAGAGAATTAAATAAAATTAAAAATAATTTAACAAATGACAAAGCTGTGTTGTCTAAGAGAGCATGCAGATTGGAAAGGGAGTTACTAACGCAAGATCGAGATCACCTAGATCTATGTTATTTGATTAATACTACAATAAATACCGGACGGCTGGTACTTACTTTAGGGCACTTTTCAGGCGATAATTTATCGAGTAATGTTATCATTACGCTACGTCTTCCAAGTCGTCTTCCTCCACTTCAATGATGTCAGCTGATGGAATATCACGTGACTTCTTTTGTTAGCGTCCTATTGTTCCCTATAACTAAACGTGTAAGAATCATTATACATCTTAATCACATTTACATATTACATTTAAAAGAACCTTTTCAAAGAATGCTGATATGCTCTGTATTTACACATTATCGCAAATTTTGTGCCCCATGATTCCGTATGAAACCCGGAAATATTCACTCATGAAATTTCATATTAAAAGTGCAACAGCTCCAAAAATTTGTGTAGAGATGAAATTAAATTAATGTTTATTTTTATCCACATGGTCCAATTTTTCCCATGCATAAGGCCAAGTATGTACACGTTTATGTCAGAAATGTTAACCGTTTTAAGAAGAGAAACGTGTTGTTGAAGAATAAAAAGCAATGCATATCCAATATAAAAATATAGGTACACCATTACAAGACTGTTTCGGAAGTCTTTACTTATGAATGTATGTTTTTACTTAAAAAATATTAATAAAAATGTTAACGCGTTCTTTCGCGAAAGCACAATATTACTTCAACAAAATTGCCTGAACAAAGAAGAGAGAGTTCTGGGTGTTTCTGAAAGTGAAAGGGAGTGAGCAGAGGATGCTGTGCGCAACGCCAGCTATAGTTGAAGGTTTGCGCAATTCTCTAGTGTTTCTCACTAAACCTAGTATTTCATGTGGCCGCTAAACATATTCATTAAAATAATAATACAGTGCAGGATTTGCACAAGAGCATATTTAATCTGACACATTAAGCATTGCTAGACCATGTGGCAAAGTCGATGACTCGAGGGTAAGTTTAACGTCTTTGTTATCTTCATGCTTATGTGAAAACGTACTTTTATGTCCTGGAGCTCCATATTGAAGGGCTGGTTCCTGGATCTTATCTTGGTCAATTCTCGTAAGGCGACACAAACGTTTAACGATTCTACAAGATAAAAGTGACTCAAACTTAAAGTCATAAATTTACTGTTCATGTGATATAAGTGTATGTTGCAAGATGTTTCCCCTCTGTGCAGCTTAAAAGACATATTTATACATTAACAGAGCTCCTTATCCGTGTCACAAGAAGTGACCACGATTTGATTTACTTGTTATGATTAGCGCGTGATTAGCCGCTTCATCATGACTATCATGTGTTCATGATATTTTTCTTTGCTTTGTTGTATTGAATTTTTTGTAAAGTGTGAATATACCTTTTACAATATACTATTGATTTGTGAGGACTAATGATCTTTTGAAAATACTGTTTAAAGGTGGGACAAGCTTCCTTATATATTCATTATAAGAATTAATTTTATTAACACAGAGATCCATGTGCGGGCTGTGTGAATTTGGGAAGGTTTTGTTTTTCGTTGCTACATAACTTCTGTGATAAATATTGATCTGATTTGTTTTGTTAATTCTGTCATGACGTTTAATAAAGCTGTTCCCTTTACCTCGTATATGCATATTGTGTGTGTGTGTGTGTGTGTAACAATATTATTAACTTCAGCATTGAATGTGTAGACAATATAAAATACATTAAGTTGAGGGTCTAGTAGAACAGAGGAAGTTACTTGGGTGTTCAGGTTGATTTTGTGTTCCCATAAATCGGGTAGTCTCTGTGGAACATTGTATGTATGAGATGTCCTCATTAATATAGACAAACAAGTTTGTGTGTCTGTGTTTTTTTTGTTTTGTTTTGTTTATGATTTTGAAGAGTACTTTTTGGCTTTATTTTCTGAATCTTTTCTCTTTTGTATAAATTTGTACAATTCACATTAAAACTAATACTTAAGAGTACTTAAAAAGCCTGTAAAATATGTGAGGCATGAAACTAAACGAACACTTCCTCTTTTTGTGATGCTTATGAGGAAGAGGTTCATGACCATGTTATTACAGACTTCTGCATAAAAACTTTACCAATTTACACATCCATGATGGGTTTTCAGCTGTCAGTTAAAAACATTCAACAGTTTGCATACTGTCAAAAAGATAAAAAAATAGTGGGTTGCAAATGCTCTGTCGGCTTATATTTATAGTGTTTGTGTGTGTGCATGTTTTTATAGGTTTAGGAGAAAGGTGCTTTGTAGCTCATACAAGGACCTCCGCCATTTTGGCCCCCCAGGTTCTGGAATTTCATTGGTCCACCCACTTCTGCTCTCATGGATCGGCTCTATTGGGTTCGACACAGATGTCTACAGCTGGTATCCACAGATACGAGGAGAGGCTGGTACTCTCCTCCTTCATCACTGCCTCCAAAGAGCAGTCTAGATGCTCAAGACCCTCTGGTTCAGCGGCTCAGTGGAAAGAGAAGAGTCGTGCTGGCTCGATGGGGGCCACAACATGCGGAATACCAGAACTTCTGTAAGGGATTGCGGAACAACAGCATTCGGACTACCAAGTACAACCTTATCAGTTTCATACCCATGAATCTTTTCCAGCAATTTCACAGGTCAGATGTTTATAGTTTCTCACTTTTCACTTAGTAGTTTCAGACAGTAACAGGGTAATTTCTAGATTAACAAATTGATTCAGTAAGTTACATTTCCCAGAGATGTGTCACAATTACTGACTAGTTGTGTAACAACTGAGATGGACTAGTGAGTTCAGCTTGTTTTTGTCTTGGTGACTGTGCGTTAATTAGCCTCACTAAATTTATCCTCTTTAATTCACTATTGTTATATCCATCGATGTCTTTGTACAATGTTTTCACATTTTAAATTTTTTCCAGCTTGCCATGAACATTGTGTTTTTAATATTCTCTGTCAAAGTAAAAATAGCCAGAATTTTAAAACATCTCATCCTGAATTCTGTTCTATTGTCTTGTGCTCTGTCTAGCCGAATGCAAAAACATTTCTTATGTAAATACTGTCTAATAAACATGCTCAATCTGAACCCGTCTGGTTATACGAAGCTTACTTGAGACTGATTAGTCAACTGGTTGTTCAGACAACCCAAACTAGTTTTGCCTAGAATTGCCTAAATTATTTCAGCGTGCAGTGTTAAAGTTTACTGACACAGGTTTGTCTTTTGTGTTGTAACAGAGCAGCAAATCTGTATTTCCTGTTCCTTGTTTTGCTGAATTGGGTCCCAGCAGTGGAAGCATTTCAGAAGGAGATCACCATGATCCCATTAGCTGTGGTGCTCACCGTCATTGCCTTTAAAGATGCCATGGAGGACTACAGACGATACCGCTATGACAAGAAAATAAACAACACACTGACACATGTCTACTGCAGGTCAGTATGTGTTTGTCAGAAGCAGATAAAATAAGGCAAATGATGGCACAAATGAAAAGTGATAGTTTTCTTATTTATCTGTTGTGTAATTTCATGTGCTGTCAAAACAGATTTCTGCTTTGCCCCGCATATTGTAACAGTGACATAATAAAGGGGTTATGTTATGAGAAATACATTTGTCCTACAATACAAGAGGTTATTATACATACAATATGAAAACATAATGTAAGGTTTTACCAAAACATTCTTCCCATCCCAGAAAGACTGTTTATTAAAAAAAAGAGCTGCAGAAAAACCTCACTGTAAAATCCTTGTGTTTTTGATGCTGGGAACCAAATAGTTTGACTGTTTACATTTAAACATCAGTAATGACTGTTGGGACATCAAAAAACTGGCCTGCTCAATAAAGTCAGAATAACAGTCTGTAAACACCAGTGGAAGGAGTGTAGAACATTCTCCAAAAATTGTGCTGTTCCCGGCTGTGTGGTACAAAAATATCTGAGGAAAATAAAATGATAGAAAATACATTACCCCTTTAATTACTTGACTCAAGTATTGTTTATACTGAATTAAAATTCAGTTTACCATAGACATGTGGGACCCATAATGTTATTATAATTAAAAAGTGTTTACTGTTGACACAGATTCTCTAACCAAATATAGCAACTTCCAAGAGGCAAACTTCAAAAATAACATTGCATAAGAGCTTTAGGGATGACGTATTTTAGTAGGCAAAACCCGGAAACGAGTTAGTACTTCCGGTTCTCTCACCCTGAAGTCAACAAGTTTCTTAAATGGGATTTTGGTTAAACTCTTAAAATAAAGTCTGTGATTAACAAATTTTAAAGAAATTTTAATGCTTTATTCTATGACATAAAACACACCAGTAATACACCACTTATGACTTTTAAAAGCTTTTACTTGTCTTGATAAAGGCAGTTGCTAACAAGTTGTTGTACAGACGTGGGGGACGTCAAACATCATCTCACACAAAAATCTTTGAAATATTGCACAGATTTTGGAAAGTAAACAGAATCCTCCAAATAATGTGAATGAGATCCATCCACACCAGTCATTTCTTGGAACATGTTTTTAATACAGTTTGAAAGAGTTGTCAGAGGTTTGGTAATGATGTTGTTAAGGTCGAGCAGCCATGGTGTAGTTTGTTTATATTATAAGGTTAGCGTTTTATTTCTGGTGATTGTATTTAAGCTTTAAAATTTATAAAAGTTGTGTTTATTTGTGAAGATTATCTTGATGACAAAACATGTAAGTATCATAAACTTTTGTTGATCACAGAGCTAATTGTTTGTGATAATCCAAAAGCCTATGGAAACATTCCATGACTTTCTGTCAAAGGAACCCATGTGTAGCTAAATGCGTCATCTTACAGCTCTCTATTTTACCTTAAAGACTTCCTTCTAGACTCTGAAGACCAATGAAGATTAATGATTAATAAATGTCTTCTATTCTTCTATTCTAAATTAATAAATGTCTTCTATTGAATTATATAAAGGATCTGTTTCTTAAAGAAGTGTTTAGTATTGCATTTGATGGTATGGTATTGTAATGAGATTTAGCATCTTTGTGGAACTTAACATGTGGCTGTGAAAATCTATGATGTCGTAAGTAGCCCCTCCCACACACAAGTGCAATGCTCATGTTTGACTAAGACCATCATAAAATACTATAAATATGATCTTTACATATCTGCAGCATGCAGTTAAAAATTAGTCTTCATAAAGCAATGCTCGGAATTATAATCAGTCCTCATTATGTTTTATAATAATAATAACAACAGTCTCCGCTCCTTAGTTGATAGCGCGTGTCCTCTGTCCCAGATAAACGTCACTCGTTGCTCATTTACCAGCTCATTTGTCTTCTCAGTTAAAAAACACCTCTTGAGTCATAAAAAAAGCTCTACCTGAGTTTGTTTATGATGTCTGGGAGTGTTTCCTGGACAAGGAGTGGCCAGATCTATATGCTGCACATTGTTAGACATTTCTGAGACGCTCTACTGTTGAGGCAGGTTTTAGATCAAAACACTTCTCAAGTGTCAGTTCTTGTGAGTTTAGTCTGTGGTTTGGATACAGAGGACTGTGATATACCAGTTGAGTTGGTGATTGTAAGACCTGCTGGACATGCTGGGGACAGAGAAACTACCTGATTTGGGTAGAGAAACTACCTGATTCTTACACACTGTGTTTCTGGAGCTAAAGGGCCAGTATCTAAAATCCAGTTGCCATGACTCAGTCATCGGTCCCAGATCAAGATGGCACCATAAAAGATCAGACAAAGAAGAGGAGGGTAGTGATTCCGTGTTGGACTGAAGACGCAGAAGAGTTGAAGAAGACTTACAGCAGAAATAAGGTCCAAACGACCAAGTACACCTTCCTGTCCTTCATTCCCAAGAATCTTTTCGAGCAGCTCCATCGGTTTGCCAACGTATACTTCGTCTTTTTGTGCGCGCTGAACTTTGTGCCTATCGTGAATGCGTTCCAGCCAGAAATCTCCATCATTCCGATCGTTTTTGTGATGTCCGTAACTGCGCTCAAAGACCTTTGGGAGGACCAACGTCGGAGACAATCTGACAAAAAGGTCAATAGCTGCTTGTGTGATGTGTATGACAGGTAAACACATAAAACATTTTGAATCAATGTCAGAATTCTAAGTACACACAAACACGTGGTGTAATCTATAGCTGCATGTGTTACATACTTCACTGTGTACTTTACCCTCTATGGTGTGGCATATGATATCTGTTATCAGCAGATCACAGCATTAGCACCTTCTCCCTATCGTACATTATGCGTCTCGAATGCTATGAACTGCAGAGCTGCAGGATATATGCATGTGGTTTGTTTTATTTTGTTGTGGTCATGCAGTTTTGTTGTTGAACATTATATTTAATGTATATGTATTTAAAGCATTATTTAATGTAGGTGTGTGGTGCACTCCCTAGCTTTGCTTTTTTAAACACCTTTTAGAATTGTCTTTTTATTTTTTAACTGTGGCTTAAAGCAATTTTTCAACAATTTGGAGGTGTGGCCCTTTTAACAGCATTGAAACAAACGTGTCTGGTTCCTCCAGACACAGCTATGTGAAAACAGGTTTTTTCGCATATTTATGTGTCTTATCATCACTAAATCGTTTCTTTAAACCAGTGTTGCTTAAATCAGTTGCTAGTTTTAACCTATGTCGTGACGTAAGTAGGTATTATTTATTTATCAGTTGTTATCGGGTGTTTATCAGGTGTAGATGTCAGATCATTGTTAGCATGACGTGTAGCTATTATGAATCTTGTGCACACATCTTTGTGAGAGCAATTTACTCCTGATTTATATTATTTATCTTATGTGAACAGAGGCTTTAAATCACAGGCACAAAAAGGTGCATATAAATACTAGTTTTATGCATTTATAATATATTTAGAAAAGAAGATTATGGAATATGTATAGCACTTTGCTACTATACTCCGTATACAGTCTGTGAAAGGCCCCAAAAACATGTCCAGGTAAACAAACATATTAGCTGTGTTTTGAGTCTTTCTGTACCCATTTGCAGACTTAAGCTGTATAAAAAACATGGCCAAATCTGACATCTGACAACAGTTGTTAATGCTGCTCTGTTAAAAAAAGGCTCCCATGTGATTGTCTTGCCGCAGGGGGTCATTAGCTTTACTGTTGTGAAGCTGTTGCCATGGGAGACAATGAAGTGCAGCGTTTACTTAATTACTGTGACTTTAGGGGTGTTGAGTAAAAATAATAGAAGAGTAATGTTAGAATCTGCGTGCGTGCGTGTGTGTGTGTGTGTGTTGTGCTCAGTTCCAATGAAATGCAGATAAACAAAGCAGCAATGGGAAAATGCATAATACCTCTGTTTAGAGTATGTTTGTGTACTGTACAGCAGGCATAACCTGAATGCTTTTATAATAGATTTGGATATTAGCAAGGCACATACTTCTTAACACTACCTGCAAGACTGGTTTTAGTGTCATCCAAAGTGTGAGGGCTGTTTTAACTCATAATAAAACGCTTTACTAACTTTACATGACATTCTTTTAATTTTGGTGTAAAAACAAAAGAGATTATGTCTGAAAAACATTGAGCTTTGTCTCACACGTTCAGCTGTTAACTGGCACTGTAGCCATGCACAAATACACACATGGTTTACAATAACATGGTTTAATGCAGGTAAATTTGTTAGCATCAGAAGGTGAAGCTTATAAGATATATAGCAATGAGGCTATTAAAGTGAAATTGTTTTCGTTTAACGACTGTGTGTTCGACGTTATGCCTAATACTCTAGGTGAATGAAAACACCAAACTGTTTTTGGTCTGGAATTGGGCTGGTGTTTTGATCTGTTTGTAAAGGATTGTTTTATTACTATGTGGGATAATGATCAGCCTTTAACAGACGAATTGAATTAATCTGGTTATAAATGTACAATTGTAGCATTCCCAGACATGTACACATTGGCATACTTGGGCATGTTTTTGTATAGAGAGTTTTCAGATAAAACAGTCAACATGAGAAATAGTCAAGCTTGACTACTGTCAGTATAGAGGATGCACTGTTACTTCTGTCTGTAGTGAAATCTTTGACCCGTTGAGATGCACAATGTGGACAGATTCTCTGGCTATATAATGTCTCCAGAAATATTTAATCTTATGGTTATCTAGTTTTCATTTTGAATACAAAAAAAGCATATGAAGTTTGTGTGTATTGAAGCAAGCAGAAGCGCTACGTGGAGCGGCGCTGGGCAGAGGTGTGTGTTGGTGACCTGGTCCGTCTCTGCTGTAATGAGATCATACCTGCTGATATGGTGCTGCTACACTCATCTGATCCTAACGGAGTTTGTCACATCGAGACCGCCAACCTGGATGGAGAAACCAACCTCAAACAGAGACAGGTGGTCCGTGACCTGCCACAACAGGTGAGTGGCACTTTTCATTTAAACACTGTTCATTTATATGGTTTATGAAAATTCATTTTAAAATATGAAATATGTTGCCACAAGAATAATTAGAGTAATTTGTATGGTTTATAAAATAATTTTTAAAATTTAAAACATGAATGCTTCTGGATAATAATAAAAACTGATTAAAGTTATAACCAAGACTGTTAAACCATTTAACATTTTCATTCAAGTTAAACTTCTGCCTATATAGTTTAAAGGTGTGAAACATATGTCCCACACAGCTTTAACTCCTACCAAGCATACATCTCGGCATTAAAAATGAAAATTATTTTGCAAAAGATTTGTATGTATATGTTCTTCGCCTTAGGGATCAGAATTCATTCCAGAAAACTTCTGCAGTCGCATCGAGTGTGAAAATCCCAATAATGATTTGAGACGCTTCCGAGGCTTCATGTAAGTAATTAAACTGATAAATGGATTTAATAAACACAAAGCATCAGGGACATTTTTTACTGGTGATTTGAATTAAAGCAGTAGTGGGTTTGTTCGTGCACACAGGGAGCATCCCGGTAAAATGCGCGTTGGACTGCACAGTGAAAACCTGTTGCTGAGGAGCTGCACTGTGAGAAACACGGAAACTGTGATTGGCATCGTGGTCTATGCAGGTCACTTTCATCTCTCTAAGAGATCAACTTCAGATATGAGTGTAAAAAAGCAACATAAAAACTTTAATTGACAAACAGATGGAAGTAAACATGATGTGTTTTCAGGTCATGAGACGAAAGCGATGCAGAACAACAGCGGGCCGCGCTATAAGAGAAGCAAACTGGAGCGCAGGCTAAACATAGATGTGCTTTGGAGTGTTGTTTTACTGCTGCTTATGTGCTTTGTTGGTGCTGTAGGTCAGTATTCACATAGCAGCTGTGGATATAATCATGACTGTTAACACATAAACAATGAAGTGCATGGGAAAGGTTCTTTATTTATATGTTTAATGAATTGGTTTTGTTGTTTGTTTTATAGTTTGTTTGATTTATGAGGTGTGCTTTGTGTTGTATAGGTCATGGTCTTTGGCTGAATGGATTGAAGGATCCCATCTTCATGATCTCTGAAGACACACCACCTGCACTCGCTGCATTTTACATGTTCTGGACAATGATTATTGTTCTGCAGGTCAGTTTACTGTTCTGAATTTTTTTTTAAACTTTTTTGTAAAGTGTTACTGTATTTTGTTATGAACTATTATTATCTAATTACTGTTATCTTATTAAAATTTTTACTCTTGCAAATTTTAATTTAACTAATTACAAATTTTAATTTTACTAATTTTTAAAATGACAGACCATGAGTTTACAGAATGCACTAAAATATTAAAACAAATATCAAAATTATTCATATTATGTAT
>JAZGTJ010013833.1:0-14625 GCA_036877575.1 Botia almorhae
AGGGTTTCCCTCAAGAGTAAAAACTTAGAAGGGTTGAAGGGTGTAGGAGACCAAAAAACTGTTCCTTAAAACATAGTTCTGCGTCATCATTCCATCCCCTTTAGGAAATGCCATTGTTGCACAAAGAATCTGTGCAAAGAAACTGTCCATCAGTTGTACCCTTCAAAAATCTTTAATGCTGGAGGACCCTTTGAAGTAGCTAGTTTTGAGCACTTCAGTTTGGCCCGACCCTTCAATATGGCGGCCATGAGTGTTCTCACTTCGAAGTACCCTTCGGAGGTGGATTTATCCCATTTGGAATGCATTGTATGAATGAGGAAAAGTGACACGCTCTCCAGCAAATCAATCATTATAGACTAACGATTCCCAAGGGGAGGTGCTCTGTACAGTGTTGTGAAATGTATGTTGATGCAGTGACTCAATGCATGCCATGTGCAGTGGCTGAAGCAACTAGGAAAAAGTGTTTTTATAGTGCAATGTAAGCACAGGAAACAGCATTTATAGTACAGCTGATGTCAGGTTTAGTTGAAAATATGTTGTTTTATTGTGACCTTAGCAAACAATTTTAGAGATATCAGTTTTCCCAATTCAAGTAGGACTTGGTCTTGTATGCCTGAAATAGCTTTACAAGGCATTTTGACCTGGGTAGTTCAATATCTATATGCTGACTTGATATTAGCCATGTCTGTCATTGAAATCCGACATCTTTAACATAAATAATGTTTTGTTAACATGCCTTAATAAAAAACAATTTAAAAAAAGTGTACCGCAAACAAAAAACATTGTACAGTGTTGTCATAGCATAGAAAATACAAAAGCAACCAACAGAAAATTAAAGACAATTTTACTTACCTACGAAGTTTTCTCCAAATAATGTTGACCGACCTTGAAATCTACAGCGGATTACTTCTGTATTCATCTTCATTAAAATTCCCCTGTAAATGTGATTACATTCAAATGATAGATAGAGACGATTTTCGGTTAATTATGTCAGACAGCAGGAAGAAATGCAGAGAGAGATGGTGGCTTTGAGAAGGTTTATTCCGTATAAAACAAGTGTAAACATAGACTGAATGATGTCTTTGAGTTAAAAGGAAACTGTGCTCTTGGCACGGGGCCCAGAATTACTGAGAAAGAAAAAAAGAAAATGAAGTCATATATTAATCTTTGGTAATAGCAGGATATAGTGAACATATAGGTCAGCCCTTGGACATCATTTGAGCTGGACCCAATGGCATGTAAGCAGAGCACCAATTTTGGGTTTGGCAGCACACTATGCTATTAGAGATGCTGGAGGAATGTAACCACACAGTTTCTCTTTTTGTCCATTTAAAAAAAACAGAATTAAGGTTAACGTTTTTATGTAACACTTTACCCAATGTGTGCTTTTAAAAAAAGATAGGAAAGGTTTTTAACATTAATACATAAATACCTTAGATACTTCAAAATGCTCAGCGGGATGTTTCAAAAGTATTTGGATTTGCAAAAGTATTAGGCCAGAAACCCTCCATTAAATGTATGAGTTCAAGAGCTACGGCTCTAGTGCTGTGACTACTTGTAAACAAGCTGACTGGGTTATAATGGTAAAGAAAAAAGTGCCATTTCTAAATTGTTCACCCACACTGAAAAGACTCGTTTCTCTAAAAGGCCCACACTTTCATCAACATCATATAACATCAAAGGTTTTCAGTTACAGAATAAACACTTCAGAAAACACTACTTTTGAAACAGCACCATATGTAAACAGTTATACGTATCTGATGTTGAGTCAAACATTTACAGTAAAAAATTGTAAGTACTTTTATCCAAAGCAATATACAGTGCATTACATGAATGCAAACCCATCAATTTGTGCGTGTTCCTTTAGATACATTAAACGCACGACCTTGGCATTGCCAGTGCAACGACCCTACCAGTCGAGCTACAGGAGCACTCATAACTGACATCACCAACAGATGTTGCTGAAAACTGCTTTCGCCGCGTTAATGTTTAGCTGTGTTTGTATGGGCTTAAAGAACTAATCTGCGAGCTGACTGGCAGCAGGATGTGAAATTAAATGTGTTGGGTGGTTTAACCCTTCAGATGTAGGAATGCCAAAGATGTGAGCATGCATCCTCATTACCTCTAAATGCAATTAATTATTTATCAATGCAAATTCTAACTTCCCATGCTTCTTTTTCTCCGAAGAAAAAATGGGAATTTTTATCATATTGAGAGAGCTATATTAATAAAACATCAACTCTTTGCAATGTAGTCATCTTTATTCCTTACATCTTCCGCAGAAGATTCTCTTCTGGTGCCACAATGCGGTCTAATGAAAAAGAGTGACAGGGCGGATTGCTTTTTATTCCGAGAATCAGGGTGGAATACACCTCATTTGAACACACCTTGAGGCTGCACGAGGAGGTTAGCGTCATAGATCAAAGAATAAACTGATTTACAAATGTGAAATCTCTGACATGTAGAGTCTGTGTATCCTGTTTCAGGGACAAGGGCTGCATTACAGCCATTCCTCTTCAAACAACCCGACGCAACAAACCGAGAAGCCCATCTTAACTCAAAACGTAGCAAACAATATATATGCACTGATGAAGGTGAAACGTTCAAATATCATCCCTGCCTGGAGTTCAACCACACCATCACATACGCAGGAAACATTTATCTCAGTTTTTATCTAAATGTGTTGTCTGAGAGCAAAGAGAAAAAAAATCAGAGAAGGAATCAAAATCAGGCTGTCAACAATGGGTCGCCTAGATGCGCAAATCCTCTCTCCTCATGCGTCTCTCTCTCTCTCTCTGTTATTGAACTCAGTCTCTCAAAATCAAAGCAGCAATCGGTCTAAAATCTCAGTGTTCTAGAATCTCACTTAATTCTTTGAAGATTTACTGTAGTGAGCTGTGCAAGTTGAAAGTGGTGACTGCCGTAAATGAGGGTTAATATGCAGACTAGTTTTAACAGCCGTGAAACTTTGCCCAGGGCGTTCAACAATTCAGAGCTCTCTGTAATGACATGACTGCTGCCAACATGAAAATTCAAACTACAATTCATTGGTACTGACAGATGGAAAAGATTCAGAGGTGGATGAGTTTCACAGTTCATTCACTATGTTCTCATATTTTAATGCTGTGGAGGATTTATAAGACAAAAAGATAACAATGGTTGCTGGAATAGCATTTATTGGTTATTTTATAAACATTATAGGTCTTCATCTGTATTTAAAACTACAGTAAACTACAGCCTTTAAAGGCAAAATTTGCCACACAAATCAATTGTAGCATTTCTGGGGCATTGTTTATCACATGGTTGTGGCTTTCTGTTAAATGGCTAAATGTTTTCTAAATGGCTAAATATGTTGTTTACAGTTTTTAGGAAACATGGCCCTTTTCGACTGTAAATACTGAGGAAATCGCTGTGGTAGTCACACTTTGCCAATTGTTATTTAAATGGAGAAAATAACATTAATTTGGACTGATGCTAGATACACTGCAACTTTCATAACTATGAAGAAACCGGAGCCCAGGGCCCCCAGAGATTTTGAACATGTTCTGTGGCATCAAAAACAAAGTTGACAATTACTTCAGGCTCTTTGCTGCTTGCCGAGAAAAGAAGCCATTTCATGGTTATACAAACCACACCACCAGGACAGAAATCAATTAAAAAGCAAAACACACTGCCAAAATAAATCCTGCCGAAGTAATGAACCGACCATTTGTGACTTTCTCAAATCCAATTTTGTGGCTGAGTTTTGAAGAGCGAGTATGGAAGACTGCCATTTTGGATTATGGGGAATCTCCATTCATGTGTTATTGATTATACTGGTGATTCTTTTCCCTGTTTAAACATCATTCACATCAAGTCACCAGTGTCCCCCCATGTATTATAGCACTGTCAATGCCGTAGTGAATTCTTAACTGAAAATGTAATTGTGTATTTTGTGGTGTATATATATGTGTTGATCATTTGAAGACATTGCAAAGGGTCAGAACCAGTATTTTTGTTAGTGTATAGGAGGTCGTGACAGGAGGTAATGGAAGAGGAAAACAGAAACAGAAAAAGACCTTGAGCCAGGACTCAAACTCAGGTCACTCAAGGGACTGATGCAACGTATATTGGTGGGCTGCCCACATGACTATGACACAGACTAAAGCTTATTTTTCATAAATGTTTCTGGTGTTGATTATGTTGAAAACAATGTCTTCATCAGACTGTGTGGTGATGTCACATTGAAGGGGGATGATATTGTAAACTCAACTGTTTTCAAAAGTATGTCACAAAATAAACTAAGCAGCATCACCTTTACAGCTGTTTTTAAAAAAACAAATTCAAGTTTAGATGTCTTGCGTTTCTGTTTTTATACATCTCTATATATGATTTGATATGCTTCAAGGTGACATGCTAATTTTAGAAGCGCACTGATGACTATTGTTCATGCTCTAAATTGTGTTGCTCTTAATTTATCTCAAGTCTATAACGACAGAACTCCTGCCTTTGATTATGTGCTGTTGCGTATGGTGCGCTAGGCAAGGTAGATTTGCCATGGATAAAAGCTTCCTTTTATTAACTTGATTTTTTGATGCTTCCACCCTTTTCAATAAATATGTACTGAAACAATATGTAATATAATTTCAGTGTGATAACTACAGACAATTGGAAACACATCCATTACAGCTTAACTGTCTACATTAGGGCAGTGGATTCAGGTTTATAGCATATGCTAAGTTCAATATAAAAAATTATAAATAAAAGGGCAATCGATCATGCAATGTATTTGGCCAACTTTATCTCATGTCCAGTTTTGCTGAATCCACCCGACTTCTGTTGAATTCATGCAACATAACTACAGTCATGCATATGCCTGATGCTAGACAATTTAGAGAAGCAGAATTGTCTCGTTTTGTTATGAAAAGCATAAACATATTTTGACTTCTCTCAATAAAAACAAAGTGGATTGCATCAACAAACGTGTTTGTTTAGACGGTCAATAAAAGTGAGAGCATGTTGCTGGCGTATTGATAAGAAAACAGTTCTCAGCACACCTCTAGTGCAATTCATCATACTGGCTATTAATGTCCGGTTGTTCTGCCACCAACAACATATATGGCTGCTGCTCCCTGCATATATGAATGTTTGTTGAAGCTTGGTTTCACCATTCACACCTGGTTTATTTCTTAGTTTTGTAGAACGTTGAATGTATTTTTTTAGTTTGGTGTTTAGAATGTAGCGGAACATACATTTATATGCAAGCTAAAATAAAGTGCATTACAAACAAATGAGACATAAGAAAATGTCAGTAATACAATTAATAATCAAAAATGTAATGTAGAAATAAAACCTACCCTGTAGTGTCTTTGATGTCTTCAGGACAGGGGGAATAATTTTGCAAGATAGTTAAGGAGATAACCATTTCACAGAAGCATCCTTCACAAGCCATTACGGCTGACAGCCTATTACATTTCAGATTGAGGGGCTGAAATGATTAAGAACATTGTACTATGTTGCCATGACAGCGAGCATTTTTTCATCCTTAGAGTGTAATCACTATAGTTTCAATGATGTACAATCAAACCAGATGATAATAAGCAGTGGAGACATGAAGATATTGGGTTTGGAGGGATGTTTCCATGGCAACTGAAATAATAATCCCCATGATTGATGTTTTCTTTTGCGTTTTCCCTTTTGTGTGGCTGTAAGATTCAAAACCCATGTTTTTCCCTTTTTTCTCCTCCACATAGCTTCATATAGTTTATTAGACTGTCAGAATAGTTTATGAGATGTTGTTGCAAAGGAAATAACCAAGTTCTCCTGCTTAATAACATGCCACATTTTCTGTTTACATACTCTTTGGGTATAAAACCAACATCAATGGATTCATGTTTCTCAAACACATTTTCCAGTTGCATTCTGGGTAAACAATTTGGCTGTCTATTAACATCCAGGTTACACATAAATGTCAGGGCGATAGGGCCTTTGGGCAGAAATGAAAATAACACACACAGTATGAGTTGCCACTATTTGTTCATGGAAGATGTTAAAAGTGTGACACCCAATTACTCAATAAGACAATAATTCTGCAATCTGTTCTTTACAAATAAAAATCTGTTCCTCTTCACAATGAACATTTGATCAACTTGAAATAGCTTTTGATAGTGAATAAGTGGCAGAATGCAGTGCTGTAATTACATATGTGTTTACTTTCTGTGCATGGGAGCTAAAATATAAATGAATAGATGAATATCTAGAATCTAGAATGCAAACCCACAAGGCAACATACGTGAGCACTAAGCATGGTTACACATGCTATATAACATATATAACATATAGTCATAATTAAGATAACTTCATACTAAAATACCCAAATAGCATAATAAAAGCCACATGGCTTATCTGCTACATTACATTTTTGTTTAATCTCCCCCCACCATTGCCTTTGTTAATAATATCAATTTTAACAACTGTCTTTTTACATTACTGTCATTATTAATCATAAAATCTTAACATAATTAGTTGGCGCTTTCTCTTGTATGTTGTTTCTGGTATGTTCTGGAATAGCTTGTTGTTGAGCCATATAGAGCACATACAGCACATTTGTGCATTCCACAGACATGAGGCAACTGGTTATTTCAACCCTATATAGATCACATGGACAAAATTGTGAGGGCTACGAGACTCCTTTAAACATTTGTAGGCAAACAGAAGAAAAACATAATGGGGCATGAACTTGACATGAATCTAAATGTAACTCAAACTAACAATTGAAACTCAATCTGATATTCATAGTTTGTGGTGATTTAATCTTAAAGGTATGCTATAAATGAGCCGTGTTCAGAGGTAAACCAAGATAGTGATTTAGCAAGAGTCAGAAATTTCCACAAATAGTTTGCTGAAATATGGCTTCATGAGAATGGCTTTATGAGTGTTTTTTTGAAGTTGATATAAACACACTTGCAATAGATACAGTACCATGCCAGGCTAAATTGAACTTAGATGCATGTTGTCATATTTCTGGTATTGGCCACACCTGTTTCTTGTTATGCTACATTGGTAACTTGTACATACACCTGTTCAGGCTCTGTGCTTTTCATCTTGTGCATGTTATCACTGAACCGTTAAGCCTTTTAATGTTTTGTGCATAACTGCATCTGTTTTACATATGCATATTTTTCAGCCTTTCACCTGGATTGTGTTTCAGCTCAGTGTACTCCATTTGCTTTTTATTGCTGTTATTGGAATAAGACTTTGCTCACCATGTCTCCAGATGTTTTTGTAACAAAATCTTTTTGAGGGAAGTGCATTAGAAATATATAAACCTGAGCGAAGAAAACACATTTTAAAAAAACTATAGCAAGCCTTCTCATACAAAATCTTTAACCGTTTTCAACATAATCGCCACCATCAATAAACGATGGAAAATAACTGCTTTTATTTGTAAAGGGATAATTGTTATTTAAAAGCAATTCTGGGCAAGTTATTAACAATAGCTAAAAGCAAACTTTTGCAAACTTTTCACCATAAAATGATGGTGAACTAAGCTAAACTAAGCTTAAAGCTATGTGTGAGGGCACATGTATGCCACCACAATGTTGTAAACAGCAGTAGGAAACTTGGATTATTGCGTTCATAGAGCAAAATCATATGAGCAAGAGTATATTATGGCTGTTGTTCCACCATAAGGCTGCAGGTTGAGGCGTCTCAGAGAGAGAGTGTGACTGAGTCCACTGAGGAAATCATTAACTTTGTCATAATATCGTTTCCATAGTTACTGTGGCAGAATGATACAAAACAACAAAGGCCCCAGTGCTTTTCTGGTCCTGTATCAGCACACTTGGAACATCTCTCGTCCAATCATATTCAGGGACTGTAACTAACTGTTATATAATTCTTAATAATACTGACTGCACCATTTATTTTGTGTGCATATTTATTTTTTGTGTAACGTCAATTAACAATAGTGGTAAAAATGCCTATTAAGTTACATTGATGAAGCTTCTGCACCCATTATTTCTGGTTTTGTTGAACCAGTGCTTAAGCATAAAATTGCCTAATATGTATTTTTTCTGACTCATGATGACCAACATTATACTTATGACATCTATGCTTATGAAAAGGTACTTCGTCCTAGTAGACAATATAACAGTTATTAAGTTATATGCAAATGTAGCTTGCTTAATTGAAGCTACTTCATTTCCCTCAAACATGAAATATTAAAAAACGTAGGCTGTAGTTCAATACATGTTTATTAAGAATTGTAACTCAAATGATAATTAGAAAACTAGTCCCGTCTGAATAATGTTTATGGAAGGTAAGATGTTAAAGTCTTCGTGGGTGCTTAGGTTCATCAATAAACTGTGATAACTGATGATGTGAGCATTTGTATGCAAAAAAGTGATTTGTTTATTGGTGTTCACACATATCCATCTGGGCTTGAAACAACTGACAGCGGATTCAGTTTTATTATAATACTCATAATCTATTTAGTGCAAATCAGTGCCACACACAGAAACACAATTCCAGATTGATAACATGCTTAAGAAACAGCAAAGTACATAGTGAAGCAATTGTGCGTAGAATAGAGAAGATCTTGCAGATGCAATGACATATTTACAATATTTTACGTAGCACACAGAGCTGAGAAAGTTATCTATTTAAACATTATAATGAACTTGTGTAACCAGTATCTGAAACCTGGTACTCTGTTGTTAAAGTAAAATTTACTGCAGCTGTTTATTCAGAACAACTAACTAAAATACCACATGCAAAAGTATCACAAGTGTTTAACAAATTCACCTTAAGAATTTTCTCATATCTGTCTAGTTTTTGGTCTCTACACAAGGTCATGTGCCGTATATTTTATAAAATGGCTGAGATTCACAAAATGATTTAGTATTCTATTTAAATTTGACTTAATGTCACACAAGGAATCTATTTGGTGGAGATTTTGCGCTCTACTAAGAAGCTTTTTCCAGTTGCAGATGAGGAAGGGTACAAAGAGTGAACTGGAATGTATTTGGTCTGAGAATGATGAAGAGGATGCCAGAGAGAATCTATTTTCCATGAGGCCCTGTGACATTATTTAATTTAATGATGATGTGCCACTTTAAGAGGCTAAATCAATCTCATTGTGTCATTGTGTTAGAGCGCTCAAGCGTTGAGTGTGTGTGGTGAGTTCCATGTTCTGCTGTTTGCTTGTCTGTATGTGTAGTGAGATCATTTCACTGTGTGTGTACGTTGATGGTATGAGGCGTGGTCTGATGTTTACTCCGTTTGTGTATATGTGGGGTTGTGTGTGGGGTGCTCATTTTATTGTTTGTGTATGTGTGAGAGTGTGACAATGGGGTCAAATCAGACTGTAAAGAACAGAGTGAAACCCAGTGGAACAAACTGCTTATGAGGCCGAGCTCCCCCAACCTCCCCTACCTCCCCCCTCCTCTTGCACCATGTAACTCAAATACTGGGTGTAATAAATCAACACTAGCTAAACCCATACCTTTCATTGTCTTTTCATTGTGTGATATCTTTAGAATTAAAGATAAATCACATCAAGGATACCATATTAGGTTTGTTACGTCCATTTATTCAGGGCATGTGAATGCAAATGAATGAGGACAGACCAGATTGAGCGATGGGTGATAAAGCAATCTCACTAATAAGAGCTAATGAACCAGTGACAAGCTTCATCTGTAGTTGGAACGCATGCGGAGCTCTGCTGGACTCCAAATGCTTCGAGCTGCTATAGCAATTTACAATGTATATTCTATATAGCTATACTTCACATACACCAGTAATGATTGCATGATTTCCAATGTAATAAAATGTCCTGAATTATATGATAGCATATATGTTGCAAAATATCTAGCTTATTTATCAGATTTAATGCATTTGTTGGGCTCTTCATGATACTACTGTGGTTTTGGCTGTTGTTTTTTTATTCAGTAATGGGATGTGGAACTGAGATGGGTTGCAAGCATTTTTACGTGCACACAAAACATACACACGTTTTTAGGCAGGCACACAGACAGCCGCGTACACACACACACACAGTGAGGTTTGTGCAGACAGCTGTGCACACACAAGTCAGTTGCTGAAAACTGTCAATGACATAATGCCACAGCACGAAATAAGTCTCATGAGCTTCAAAGTGCCATCTGAGCAATATCTATTAATATAATGTGAAACACAACAAGACACTTATGGAACCAAGTGATAATCAAAAAAACAGATAGCATTACAAACATATGGCATATTAAATAGCTGAGGTAAAACTCTCCATATTTTGCTTCCTTCTGTTTTTAAAACTATCTGCATATATTACCTACTCTATGTCCTGGCCTCTGGTTTTGGAAAAACAACAGAAACCTAGAAATGAACTTCCCACTAGTGTAAAATAGCAGCCCTGTCAAATTCTTAAGTCTCCAGGCAGTATCTCCAGTCTACACCATGTGACAGGCAAGAGACTTCCCGATCCAAAATCAAAAACAAAATTGAATTTGATCTGATAGATTCAAAATAATCTGGTTGTCTTGGTGACGGATGTGGAAATCAGAAGTAGGGGAGTCAGAAAGAGTTGATATCAACAGAGAACTGGACAGGCTGTCATTGCTGGCACAATAATTTTTTATCGGACACTGCACACGCACATACATGTGTACAAAACACATGGACTTAATTGCAGATTTTATTGCTTTATGTGCAAAATTGATTTATGGATAGTGATGTCGTAAATAACACCAACAGATAAAAACAAAACCTGAATGTAATTATGACAGAAAAAAGAATTATTATGTCAGGTAATTCTAATAAGATCATTTTACCATGTGCAAAAAGGCCAGAAGCACAATGTATGCCTCAGGTCTGAAACCAAGAATTGCTGTTGGGGTAGAATAACAGGATATTCAGCAAGTTAAACTAAAGTGTCGAGGAAATTGACCAAATGAATCTATGACACAAACTTGTCACTAAATTTATGAAAAAATGCACTGCCAACAAATGCATTAAATAATGATGAGATTTATGGAGAAAGAAAGGGTAGAAATTTTGAATGCAGAATGGCCCCCGAGCAATGAAAGTGCAAATATATTCAATGTACACTACTTGACATTCATCTATTGAAAGACAGATCACCATGCAAGTGTGTGTGTGTGTGTGTGTGTGTTAAAGTGTATGTATATGTGTGGGTGGGCAGTTGAGCAGTGGGGGAAGATTACATTTGGTGTTAGATACATTTTTGATGTAACAGAGCTCATCAAAAAGAGGAAGAGATGGAAACAGTAGAAGAACGAAGGAGGGAATAAATTTGAATGTATGATATGATATATTCAGCCAGATACAGTGATGATACCTCACCCACAGCCTGTAGGTGGGATACATTTACTGTTTTAATAGATTAGGACACTGTCAATGTAAAAACATGACCCAGCATAATACAAAGGGGTTTCTTTGTGAAGATATGAAGAATTTACAGGACAACCACTTACAAAATATTGATTACCACAATAAATTAATGCTAAATATTTGCACCTTCACCTTTTGTTAGTGTTAGTGGGGTGGGTTGTAACAATAGCAACTCTTTAGATATTTTCCTAAGATATTTTATTTTTGTCTTTATTGTTTAGAAGCACCAGTAAATATAGTTTTTAGTTCTTATGCAGATTATTTAAGAATAGAATGAGCTTTCGGAAAAAGCGTTTGTCAAAAAACAAGAAGTTCCTTGAAATAAAGTAACAAACGTGTCATAAGAGTAACAATAAAAGTAACAAAAACTGTTTTAATGTGAGTGTGTGAGCACTGGACTGTGAACGAAAGATTGTTTATAAAAGATTGTCTGGCTATTTCTTGAAATTATTATATGCACAGTGTAAAACAAGTAAAAAAGAAGTGTGTGTATGTGTGTGCAATAGATTTCTAATGTATAAATATTCACAAACTGCACAGCGCATGGGGGAGGGTGTGCATTTCTGTGGGGGAAGGGAGTGTGCACGAGGGGTTTGTTTGAATGTACTTAATAGGTAATATAGTGGGGGATGGGAAGTTGACATTCAGAAGATGCCTGTTTCTGATGTAAAGTTATGATTCCAAGTATGCAGTTCTAACACATATACAGTGCTCTCGAGTACACAAGAGACAAAGCAATAGAATTCAAATACAGACTCTGTTGCTCGTTTGTAAACTTAATTCATTCTGTTTCTCAAGAAGTTTGTGCTTCAGTAAACTCTGATTAATGCTGAAAGAAATTCAGTTGTGCCAAAGTTGATTTTACACTGGTAGTTATATTTGTAGCTATTAGATTGTTTAGATGTTTCACATTGTGAATTCTCATTGATTTTTGGTTCCATGTACATCAGTTGAAATAACATATTGACTAAAATGAAACTTCCCCATGGGCACAACCTCCAACCACGCCAAATACCCTTCCCACATGAAAGACTCTGTTGTTTCCAAAAATAGTTTGTAATAAAATTGAACTAATATTCTAGTCCAGCATTGTTCACCTCTTGTCCTACATTTGATTAATTAACACTGTGTCAGCCAATTGATAGAGGTTTATTTATGAGCTCTCCCATGATGCGATAGCTAAGCATTAGTCTGCCAACACAATGCTTCAAATGTCAGCTGATACTCAAAGGTTAATGCAATAGAAACGTGATTGTCTGTTTCTTCACCCTGTGCGGGCAACATATTGTTCTTTAATACAATGTCAGCATAGCTCAAATGTTAATCATTTTTTGGATTCCTTTGGCTCACAACTTGTTTGCCACATTGGTCAGTCTACCTATTTAGACTGACGTCATGACAAGGTCTACAGTTTTGCCTATTGAAATCGATTTCTTTTTCCAAGTTTTTAAGTACCCCCTCTAGTGCCCAAAGCTGGAACTTCAGTTTGAAATTTTCCACGATGCCTTATTTGTCTGTGTTTGAATGACACAAAACAAAACTCAAAAGCAACTTCAAACTGCAATATGGTAGGCATATAAAGTGTAGTGTATGTATGTATATATATATATATATATATAAATTAGATACACTGGGACTACTTGGGTTAAAACATTCAGAGCCATCATGCAGATTTTCTGTGAGATCATGTTAACCTGTTCACTAAGTGCCAGAACCCAAACAGGCCTGTATGTGGCGTTAGTGGCAACAGTTACCTTCAGGATATTATTAATAATAATTTAATTCTGGATTAAATTCAGGATATTATTATGAATCATTAATTAGAAGTGTTTGTGTGTATACAGGTTTAGCGATACTTGTGAGGGACAAGTGCATGAACATTTCCGTTTGAAGTGGTCTTCACTACTGAAAATGCTTAAATCATGTTTTCCTGCAAATCTATTCATGTCAATACGTTTGTGTGAGGGTTAGGTTAGATTTAGGTGAAGGGTATAGTAAATATCATTGTGTTTACAAGTGGCCCTCACTAATATTGCATTAAAGGTTTGTGTATGTGTGTGTGTCCTCTTGAAAGCAGATGTTATGGTATTGTGTATTCCATTGTCTCAATTATTTCAGTAATTAAAAATAGTGAGTTAGATTTTATGGCTGTGAATGTCATGAAGTGGGGAAAGCTTTTGTCTGGCTGCTAGTCCCACATTGTTCAGAGATTAACAGCCTTTGAAAAAAATGCTGACATGACTTTAACCATAAAAAGCAAGCTGTTGCACAAGCATTTACAATTCAGAATCTCCATATCCAAACAGAAGCAGAGCTGACTTTATTTCACTGTAGCCTTTGATGCAGGCAGGCCGCTGTAATGATACACAGATTTGGTACATTTGTTTGCAAAAACATTATACCAACAGCAACACTGTGTCATCATCAACCCTGCCGTCATCATCATAATCAACAAGAAATGATGAATAATGCCAGTTTCTCCAATGTAATTGACAAGAAATAGGACCACCTGCACCCTGCTCATCTGTCCTCTTCCCAACTTCTTCATTTCCATTTGTCTGTGGAAAACACACTCATTTTCCCCCGAAAGCATTACGCTCTGTCATTCCAATAATTTGGTGTTTCTCTGAGCTTAGTTTTTCCAGCAAATGAAAGAGAAAATAAGGGATTATGTGTCTATCTGTCTGTCTACAGACACAGACAGACAGACAGATAGACAGTAGTTTGATGGTGATGGTAAACACTCAGAAAGAATATTTGTGTGGACAGAATACTAATTCCAAACAAAGCAGACCATGTCAAATTTAAGGGTAAAATGGATATTAAGTTTTTTCCTGGAATCCTTAATATTACCTCAATAGCTTTTTAACGTGGCGCAGTTTTGCAACATGAACCATAAAACAGAACCTGTCTTTATTTATTAAAAGGACTGTGTGGAAGACCCAAAAACAGAATCTTGAATGCTTAGCTTGAACTTTGAGAGTCTAGAATCTAGTATAGCTCAAGTGTCAGCTCTCTGTTCTGTCAATTCTGTAGAAGCAGCTTTGGATGTTAACTGCCTCTTCTGTGAAATGCCTAGATGCGTCTTTATCGATTATACATATTTCTTGAGATTGTGACATTTGAGATGATGAAAACTACAGAACAGCCGTACAAATGATTTCAAAAACTATTATTGATAGTTCCTATTTTCTCAAGACACTCTGCCCTTACACTTCAAAACAAAAGTCCCATTGG
>JAZGTJ010013834.1:0-14625 GCA_036877575.1 Botia almorhae
GGAACGAGCGGTTTTGGAGATGTGGTCAGCGAAGCTCAGTTGATCGTCAATCGTCACTCCGAGGCTTTTGACCGTCTTGGATGGAGAGATGGTTGATCCGTCACTTACATTTCTGAATTAAAAAATGTACACGAAGTGAAAATAAACCACAGTAAAAATGGTGCAAATAAAAATTGAAGGTCAATGACAAATAAGTATATTCAAGATAATAAAAAGGGAACATTTAAAAAAAAATTAAAACGCACATGGCAACCCCCCTGAGATAGACTGGCCATCTATTTAGGGTGTACCCTACCTGTAGCCCCCTCAAGCGGGTTTAGAAGATGGATGGATGACAACAACAAACTGGCTACCTGCATGATGGTTGTCACGTTGATTTTGATTTATCTATGGCAGAAGTACCAGGTTCTGGTTTTCATGTCTCTTGTGAACTTATGGTCAGTGTTGCTACAGATTCAAATCATTGCTTGAAATATCATGGCATCTCAAGAAGCATGAAGGTTTCTTGTGTGGACAATTCTGAAGGTTTAATGTTCTGTAAATATATTTGTCTTTTTACTTGTTACATTTTTTTACAAGTCAGAGTCAATACAATAATGATGGGGAAAACTTATGAGTGCAAATACAGGGTAGATTTCTCCCTCCTGTCCCTACAAAACCATTTTCTGTGCCTGCATACAAACTACAATGACAAAAGTTAAACTTTTATATCATAAATGTGAGAGCAATGCAATTGAGTGACCAAAACAGTGAACAAAAATATGCAATTTTTTTCAAGGAAAATACAACCTATAAATTGAATTAATGTGATGAAACCAGCTGAAGTAGTTTAATAAAACATTTTACAGTGTATTCTGGGCAGTCCTTTATCTTTAAAGGAAAATATAAAAAGATTAAGGTCAATATAAGGGTGAAGCACTCATTGAAATCTCTACATCTGCCTGAGGATTTGACAACAGGAAGTAAAGAAAAATACAGACATGTTTAGTCCATGTTTTCACAGGTCATTGGTGAAAAAAATTCATTTTATCAAAAAATACCAGCTCTGTCAGATTAATAACAGTTCAGGACAAATGAGGACTTAAGATTTATTAGTTATGAATAAACACACTGCTTTATATGCATTTCAACCTTTTACATTTTGATAACTACAATTTTACATCTATTCAGATTTATGTATCTTACACAAACGTATACATGTATTTAGAACAGGTTCCTCTAAATTCAAATTGTAGGTATCAAAATGGCAGAAGAGATAATACTAATCTGATCCAAGTGTCCTTCACAAACATAAGCTTAAAAAGTAAACGGGGGAAAACATTCATTGTACAAAGATAATAAAAGAAAACCAACCAAGAACCAAGAAACATTCATTCAGACAAAAACTTACTTTAAATATCATACTAATTACTGCATAACTACAGACGACTTCACACCTGCCACCAGAATGTTTTTGTATTGTAAATGTTTAAGAAATAAATGTAGAAAACATCACACAGCCCTTGACACAGTTAATAGGTTTTCCTCCATCGGTTATTGTAACAAGTTAAGGGGCCAGAAAAAAACATGAACCACTATACAATTTGTGTTTTGGATCCATTAAATGACTTGAAACACTTTTTACCTTTGAACACACTACAAAAAACTGTAACGTATATCTGAATAGAATCCAGATTCACAGTACAGACGGGTGTGGCACTGAAGCAAACTGTGAAAAAATCTCAAAGCACGATTCAACAGAAGAATTTAGGGTGGGACCTGAACCGACAGCATGTTGGTTTTTCAGCAGTCTTGACCACACAAGAAGCAGGAAATCTTCAAATTCAGTTTGTACTGTATCAATTTAAAAAGCCGAACAGTTTTATACTAATTTCTTGGCCTCGAAGAAGCTCTTGAGATGTCTCATTTGCCAAAATCCGATGGCCACCAGGATCAACGTCTGCACAATAGACCACCACAGAACCCTCTGATTGGTGCTCTCACTGGTCTGTCGGAAGCGCTCCTCACGATACTTAAAGTCGAAGACAACAAAAACATTTAGACAAGCTCCAGGAAGTACAATTATAACATTACATTCACTACCCTCAGCAACCTGCTGATCGTAAGACAAAATAATAATAATAAATCAAAAATACACTAATAAACACTGAACTGAACACTTATTGCTTCTTAAATACTGCTGTCCGCCATCACTCCTAAAACTTTATTTAGTGTACCATAAAACGGTGTGTTTACATAAACTGTCATTCATAACAGGACAACCATTACTTCATGTTACTACTGGACACTTACCCTTTGATAGTTTTGTTCTTTCTGGACCTGATCCACCTGCTCCATCAGCTGTCGCACCCTTAGCTGCAACTCCGTCAGCTTGTCTTTGGCAGCAATTTCAGCATAGTTGTTTGTATGCTCACCGACCTGGATATCCAGGTGAACTCGCTGTATAGAAAACACAAGATTTAAAAGCCTGATGGATAAATGGTTAAAAAAAAAACTACGTAGGTCTTTATGAATATAATTACATATACATTTATGAATTTAAGTTTAAGGAGACCATAAAGCACTGTGCACAAAAACAACTTACAAGCATTCCACCGGCAAACAGAGCGAATTTGGAGGAGTTTGAGTGCAAGCAGATCTGATGCTCTCCTGGAGTGTGGGAGGTGAAGGTGAACCTGCCCTCTGATCCATACTGACGGGACAGGATCACCTGAAACCCAAAACAAATAAGGAGGTGCGTAAAAAACGATGCTGGACTTAAATATTACCCACAAAATCTGACCCACTGACCTTCTCATCAGGGTCTTTTACTTCCACAAACATTCCGAGTCCTTGAGTTGCAGGCAGATACTCTTCTTTCTGCTTGTCATACAACTGCGTCCGGTAGTTTCCTGGGTAACACATAATAACACACTTTGTAATCCCACTTCATAAAGCCAGCAGCTGTCTGGTAAAGTTAATAGTCATATCATTATCGTAAAATGTTAGACATAGTTAATTCATACTATTATCTTAATTCATTCATAACTTAAGACATAGTTAGAGAGCTAAACCTTATTTTCTGTTGGTTAAAGTAGTTCACCGAATGACAAATACAGTCCAGTTGGTTGGCAACAAAGTTAACTTTACCTGCCTGCTAGTTAGCACTGGGTGCTAGTTAGCACCGTGTGTCAAATCCTACTTCCTCAACTTACCTATAATCATGGTTTCGTCCGGGATTTCTTCTATGAAACATTTCTTTTCGGTCTCGCCGATGTGAAAGTACAACGCAGACACGAAACTGTTGTAAACGTTTAACAAAAACACCAAATAAAGTGTAAACTGCATCCTGACCGCCACCATCTTGACACTGCCGGTGGAAAGTGCAGTGCGCATGCGCATACACGCCAGTGCCACGTTATCCATCGTCCGTCATCGTCCAATCACAAGCGCTACGCAGATTGTTCATGGTCATTGTAGTCTGATTGTAGTTTCTTCGATCAGCCATGTAAAATCATAGGTTGCCGTTTAGACGTTATACATTTTATAGCCATTAATTGTATATTAAAGTCATATATGTTCGCAACTTTGATTTGTTGTAGCGTGATATCACTGTTGGTGATATGTTAAGTAAATATTGAAAAACGAACCTGACAGACTACAAGACAACCACATAAAACTAAACTATCATTTTGATTGATATTTTCATAATGTGGAAAATTAGGTGGTAAATTAGACAAAGAAACGAGTGAAGAATTCTTGGAGTGTGGTATTTTGTTTTTTATTGAAAATAAGTGTCAAGAAGATGGGAACAGAGCTTGATCTGTGTTGAAAGACGAGGTTTATCATGGAGGCCTAAACAACGCACAGATTTTTGCACAAGTATTTGCATGATGTATGATGTAAAAGTACAGCATAAACCAGCACCTGCAACAATGTAATGTTAGCTCGGCTTATTAACCCTTATTAACATTTTTAAATGAACTTTCTTAACTACCGTGTCTCTTGCACAATGGTTTGGGTTTTCAGTAGTTGTCAAAAGAAATATAACGACACACAAAAACAGATAAGTGAAAGAAACACATTTGTCACTCCACTGGTAGAACTGCTTTATTTTCTCACAAGAAAGCATCATTTCACAGTTAATCAGTGCATTGCCATTACTCCTCACAGAAGCAAAACAAATTTAGCAAAACTTGTTAAATTAACAGATGTAAGCAAAATCTTCCATTAACCATACGTTTTGTTGCCCTGCAGTAATACAATGTGTTTTTGTTCTGTATAATAAAAAGCAAAACTTCCTTTAGAGGTAAATTAACCACCTTGAATAAGTGAACACAAATCAGATTTAGTGTATGTTTGTGTATGTGTTGAATAACACTGGCAACAAGGCTTAAAGAAACATTACTGATGAAACCTGAAGAGATCGGACCAGCTCAGTTATTCTGAAAATAGCATTTTTGATCAGATAAAGAGGACATTTGATTTTGTATGCAGGCTATTAAAACCCTCTAAAATCAAATCATACAGGTTGTAAAAGAGCTGATTAGGAATTCAGAGCAGAAAGAAATCATAACACGCAAATGGCAAAGCCAAGCAGGTGAAGTTTTCAAAACCATATCAAAAATAAAACCAAGACCATATCAGAATGTAAATGGAACTAAATTAGGTTTATACAGGTCATACACAAAAATAAAAATGTAGTTTTGAAAATGGGTAAATTACCACACCTCAGCGCACAGGCACCAATCTTGTCAGATTGAAAATCAGACAAGCCAACATCCAGAAGCGAAATGTCATAAACCACCTATCCTACTCTAGATGCAAATGAGCTTTCCTTCCAATCAATGATATAAACATTTATACAGTTGTTAAAAATTTACATGAATGTTTCCCACCTACGATCTCAAAAGTTCTTCGAAATCATGTTTGAGTGGTTTAGTAGAACCTCTTGTTCCTCTCCTGGCGTTTCTGAAAGACCACGGCACCAACAACCGCACAAACCACGATTCCAAGCAGAGCACACAGCAGAAGCAGGAAGACCTTCCAGCCGGTGAGGGGTGTGCTTCGGAAATTACCCGTCGGATCATCAATATTGTCTGTTTTGTGTAACATGGTACATAAATGAGAACAAAGGACAAGACAAAGGAACATGAATCCATTATCTACTGCTGCCAAAACTTCGAACCCGTGTGTAAGGGCAGGTCAGTTGCATTACCTTTAGGGGACTTGAGGAGACTGACACTAGGTTCAATCTTTGTCCAGTCCTGGTTGTCCTCCTCGGAAGTATGTTCTACCATCAGCTGGTACATCTTCATAGAGATGATGTCATGGTTATCTGCAGATTACAAACGCAGTGAGGTTGGGCAACAGGCTTCGAGATGATGTCACACATCAACGAAACATTTTAGAGTGATGCTTACCGGAGAGATCTCCTGTCGCTGCAGAGGACCCAAAATAGTAGCCTGTGGGGAGGCGGACACCTCCGATATCAATGCATTCCTTCCAGTCATTCTTGTCATCCACATCTATCATAATCTGTCAATAACAGAATGTGATGTGAGATACTTCAAAACAACTTCACTGTTGCTTACGTCACATGTAAAGGCGCACACAGCAAGACAGACTAATTTCAGTCTGAAAAGGTAGAAATGGTTATAATAAAGTAAATTGTGTTTTTGGCACTAAAAGCTTGACTCCATGTTTGAAAAACAACTGTTGGTAGTCACATGTATTTTTTGAGTCTCTTACCGTAAGTCTGCCTTTGGAGTATCGAATGGCCAGGTAGGTGTCATGCTCTTTGTTTCTGACTTCAGCTGAGCAACCTCCCAATTCAGTAGATCGTCCATCTTTCCCATGATCGTATGGCAGGGAGCCATTATTGACCATTGCAGAAATATAAGGGAAAGACCGCTGGAGAATCAGACAACATGGATATTATGCATGAAACCCATTTTGTTAATAAACAGATATCATCAAAAGTGTTTAAAAGTATAAAAGTAAACTTCTAAAGCTTATGAATAGCACTGTAAATAAAAACACTTATATGACGACCCTTTCGATGGAACGCGTCATTACATTTAAAGCAACATATAAATGAATGATGAGGAAATTCACACAGACACAAGAAGCAAAAGATTAAGAAAGCATTGCTTATTCTCAGTGCTTGAAATATGTGGTTTAAGGTCATCTCAGTACAAATATAAGATAAGATAGTGTTTCCCTTAGTCTCACTCTAAATACTTGTGCCCAGGTGCAAAAGACCTTAGCTTAGGAAAGCCCTTTTGACCTAAGTGAAGTGAGTGCACACACATTGGAGTGATGAGTTGTGCTGTGGTGCCTAGCAATTGGGGAACCTTTTGGTTACAAGTCTAACTCTTTAACCAGTAGGCCACAACGGCCTCCTCTTCAGGTAGTTCTTCAAGTTTTCTTAACTTAACGGGTTTGTTGCAATAAGTAATTATAAAGGAATATTTTTCAGATAAGGAAACGGCTTGGATGGAACCGGAGCAGAGCAAACATATTAAAGGCCCTGAAGTCCAGTGTGCTTAACGTCTCTAACTCAAACCTATGTTCTAGATTGGATATATAGGTCCGAAATGTTTTTGATAAGGATAATGACAAAGCAAAGCTTTCTTTTAAACAAAGGTACGAAAACAAAAGCATTTGACATGTCTTTTATAACTCACATCAGGAGCCTCATCATTAGGGTATGTGTCTATAAAAATGGCCAGCCCATGGAAAGTGGCACTACTGCCAAACACAGGGCCTGCAGAGAAAGAAGGACCTGTGAGAACGGCACACTTACATCCATCCCTTGGTGATCATTACGGAAGGTATCCACAAAAATTGCCAGGCCTACAAAATGGTCTTGATTTCCAAAGACTGGCCCTAAATGAAAGTATATGAAAGTATGACATCATCAAGTATCCCGAGGACACAAATGCGGACCACGTCACTTGCAGATGGAATACACACTTGTACGTTGAGTATGCACACTGAGTACATTTATATATTACATTTACAAACACAGGAATAACAACGTGTCTTTCTATAGTGGTGAAGTGCACAATGGTGATGTTCAGAGTACCCTTGATTTCCCCCTGACTCCACAGCAGCCTTTAAACATACCAGGATGTAATCTCTCCTTTGTGTACCATATAGCAAAGCCGTCTCCATGGAGATTCTTCTTCCCTGCTCCGTGAACTTTAAACTGCACGTGCATCTCCCAGTCCTTCAAATAACATGGCTGCACAGGAAGAAAAAGTTTGTCTTATAGTATTATTATTATTATTATGCGGTACGTTTGTACTTCTGCAAGACAATTTTACTCACCACCGTGTTCCAGATGGATCCCTGTTTGCTCCGGTCATCAGGAGTTAGGCGCACATACTGACTGGTAACTAGTGTACTTCCCCAGAAGTCCCACTGACTCGAGGGACTTGTTCCAACACCTAATGGTCAGATATACATACACACATATGCATTATGCATGACGTAAATGTATTTGAATGTGGAAGTACAATATAATAATTAGCTAAATATCATAAATAATAAGTAAAAATCTATGTTATACGTCTAGACGTCACATACAACAATACAAATAAACAGACCTCTCTAATCTGTGCAAGAAATACTTAAAGTTAGCATGCTTTGTAGGAGAAAAGCAGATTCTGTTACGACCTGCAAGCATACATACAAACTGCCTCCACCTGTTCAAATAAAGACTAGTTTTGTTTGCATTCGGCTGCGTTTGTTAACGTGGTTCAGTGACTCACTGCATATGCAACTTCACTTTGTATCTCTGGACTGTGGCGTACTTCCATCCCTGACTGTTCATTTCCATGAAATAATACATCACCCATGACATAACACAGCAGCATAGCATGCATCCTATTGTAGGCAGTGGACTTCAAATCCACCTGTGATCGTGTGCTTAAATGACGCCAAGAAACCACAACAGGACAGTGCAGACCACAGTACGAGCATGTAGCTTACTCACCCTGATAGGGTTTAATGAGCGAGTGCTCTCGCTTTAAGTGCTCCGCATTTCCGTCTGTTATATCTGAATAAACGGATGAAAAATGAAGTAACCATAAAAGTAAGAGTGTTCTGTGACACACGGGCATCTTACGAGTTACACTTGGTTGAGAATGAAGCCATAAAACTGACGGGCTTCTTTCTCGTGCCATTTGTTAACGCCTTCCTGCCTCGGCGTCCCTTCACTTCCTGCGAGAAAGCGCTGGCTGTGTCTCAAATCCTAGTGAGTGTCCTATCTAGTCGGCTTGTTTGTAGTATCGTGTCGAATCAGTCGCGGTTTTGTTCGTTCTGGCAGATGAGAATCAGAAGCGTTTGCGGAATAAATAGTTCTAGTGTTCCAAACGCGTGCACGACGCCTAGAAAGTGTAGTCTAGGTAGGCTGCTCACCAGGTTTTGAGACGCAGCCGTAGACTTACAAATCCTCAGCTCTTAAGATAAGAACAGTCACTTCTCAACGTTACACTTAATATTTCAGCATCCGCCCTTTATGTCATTTTATTCTTAAACTGTGTTTATTTAGCTGTGTTAGCGTCCAAATGTAACTATATAATTATATATAACTATATGTATATTAACATAAAGCCAGAAAGTAAGCAGGTATTGAAAAGTAGTTTTATTAAAACAAAAAAAAAACAGTTTTACAGCCATTACAGCCAAGGCACCAATTAAGAACAATACATTTAATGTACATGCGCATGGAACCAACAAAGATCAGTGCTTGCTCAGGGAACTTGTCCTTATTCTGGCAAATGTCACACAATGCAAATATACAGTTAATGAAAAAAATGCCATATTTATAAACAAACATTAAAATGCACAGCATCCATCTGGCAAATACACCACAAATAAGTTATCAGCAGGCTGAAATGCCGCAGGGAAGACTTCGTTTGTGTTTGGTTAAGTTTGTGGTTTTTGATGTTTTCATTGATTACATGAGAGTGCTTAGCAACATAACAAATAAAGAGTGTTGTATATTATGTAAGCTTTATTCCACTACAGCGTTCCACATGGACATCGGAGACGGTTTGGGCGTATTGTGATTGCCAGTCCCTCTGGAAAACGCCGTGTAATTGGCTCTGAACGGTTTGCTGGCCCTGCCTGACTGCAGAGCCTGTTTGATTCACTACAAGCCCAACCCCTGCCGTCTGGGTGAAGTAATTCTCAGACCAGTTGGAGGTTCCTGTAAAACAGTATAATATCACTCAATCATCATTCACTTTATTGTACAGTTTTTAATTAACATGTAAACATTTGGGAAAGTTACTGTTGTGAAGCACATTCAGACCTGCCGGCCCGCTATCAGAAAACGTGGGCTAACATTCTCTAAACGTTCTCTCAAAGTGATCAACAAGTGAACATTTTAAAATATTAAGTATCATACTCATCAAAAACATTATTCTCTAATAGTTAGTGGAACGTTTCAAAAACATAAAAAAAATTATGAATTAAAAAGTGTTTAAATAATGTTCTTATCACCAAGCAAGAACGTTAATGTCTAAAAACTGGATGTTTTGAACGTTCCTAGAACTTTCAAGGTAACATTTTTGTTACTCAATGGAAACATTAGGGAAACATTCTTACAACCTAAAGAGGTTAGCTGGGCAGTATGTATTGTTTTACGCGAGGGAGATCATGTGCGCTTGCAGAGGGGGAACAGCAAACATACCAATGTAAACAACTCTGTCAGTCACCATGTATTTGGCGTGATTGACGCGCGCAAACGGAATCCTTTGCTGCTCTCGTGTTGAAGGCACCTCAAAAACTTTCTGTAAAATGAAACGTTTAACCATTAAACCAGCGACACTCCAAACAGACATCAGCAACGCGTGAAGAACATACAGAACCGTACGGTTTGAATGCTGCAGCTCAGTGGGGGCTTGCCGAGGACTGATAAAGACTGCAGGAAGATAAACATGGCACCAGGAGAGTGACTCCAACAACTGACCAACAGCTTTACCTCAACACCTCGCGCACACGAAGCCTCACGGAGGGCCGAGTCAATGGCCGGCCAAAACCTACATGACACATTTAAAAGAAAGGAAATCATGATCCATAATGAGTGAACCTCTCGGGATAAGCTAATAAGAATGACATGCAATATTATTCATACTAATTAATATTAATATAATATTAATACAGGCAAAAATTGTCAAATTCAGAAAGAATTTTTGTTTCCCTACTGAAACATTTAGTCTGGTAACAGGAAACATTCTCAGAACACTGGCTGACGTTCTTTCGAAGTTATCAAAAAAAGATTCTTGCAGTAATGTTAGTAGAATGTTTAAACATTATATATCCTACATTTAAAATTAAAAACGTTTGTATAACGTTCTTATAACCAAGCAGTAACACAGATGCAAAAAAAGTGGATGTTTTGAGAACAACCTAGAACTTTCAAAACAACATTTGTGTTGTGTTACTTAATGGAAACGTTAGGGAAACATTATTACTAGAATTGTAAGCTGGGTAGTGGTAAAGATTACCGAACGGGCTCAGTGAACCGGGACATGGGCAGGTAATCCATCACAGACACGTAGATGAACTTCTCAGCATCAGCAATTACAGACAGGATAGTTGTGAGGTCATCAGATCGTCCAGATGATGATAAAGCAGGAGGGGAACTCTAAAACAACAGGTCGGATATTATGAATGTACACTATTTAGAAAACACTCCTGCACACACTAAAAATGTATGTGTCGTTCAGAAATGAATGAAGTGAAACCATATAGCTGACATGTATTATACATGCAAAAAAATAGGACAACAAAAAGACATTAATAACACATTAGGCTTTTAACTGTCAGTGGAAATGAGTGAAATTGTGAATAGACTGAAATGAGGTTGGATAATGAATACAAGACACGTGATAACAAACAAACATTACACACTGTGAACGCATGACCGTTAACAAACGAAGTCAACTTGTGAGAGAAACACAACTCACAGACAAATAGACACGTGCAGGGACACCGTTGAATTTAACAGCTAATGGGTACTTAGAACTGGAGAGAGCAGAAAACCGGCCCGGCCAGAAAGGAGGTAGAGATTCATTCTTCTGACCGCCGACGTCCCAGTAAAGATCAAATATACGTGAAGCGTCTTGAGCTAGACAGCTGCAGTCTTCCACAGACACGCCAACCTCCTTCACCTGACAGAAACAGTCATTATAGTTCAGCAAAAACATGTTTTTGACCTTATAAATCTTTCATGAATCTTTTTAGTAATTATTTGTAACGTATACTAGGGCCATTTACCTAATTACATTATATATTAATGTATGTATTTCAACTAACAGTAACATGATCCACAGTGTTGACAGGTTTGGATGTACCTGTGTAAGTGATCTCCAGTCCATGTTAGCGCTCCCTACATACATGTGTTTCTTATCCACGACCCACAGTTTGGTGTGCAAAATGCCCCCAGTGATGCTCTGTAGGTCAACTGCCCTGACTTCAGTCCCTGGGACAAAACACAAGCAAGAGAGATGAAGGAATAAGCTGCATGGCGTTCATTCCTGTATACATGACGTGCTGCATGCAAAAATGCATTTTCTTTCACCTGTTGCTTCCAGTTCGTCTGTGTCTGCAATGTACGGCTGAGGGGCGTTAACAGCGATCTTCAGCTTCACTCCTTTTGGTTCCAGCTGCTTTAGTTGCTCAAGCACTTTTTTGCCCTATAGAAAAATAACACAATATAACTGTAATGTTTTACTATAAACAGAATCTGTGGTCTACAAACGCGACATAAAAGTGTAAACAAAACAGAAACATCCTTTCGTAATGCAAATTATGCACACAATTATGTTCTCAAAACTTTAAAATATCCAGCTACCAGGGAACGTTTTCAGAAAGGTGGCTAACGTTCTCTAAATGTTCCCTCAATGGAACATGGTTTTGCAGTAATATTAGAACTTTTTTTAGGTTGTATATCATATATAAAAAACATTTTAAGTACTTCATGGAATGTTTTACAAGCGTTAAAAATTAAAACATTTTTGAAAAGTGTTCTCACAACAAAGCAATAATGTTAATACAACGTCTAAAAATGGATGTTTTGAATGTTCCTAGAAAACATTATTTTGAACTTTCCCATTCAAAATAACATTTTTAACATTTTTGTTGCTGCATGAAACTATTATTACAACCTAAAACTTGTTAGCTGGGAATGCTATTGTGTGTACAGTGGATTGTAAAATTCCCACGTTCCAACGTACCAGCGCAGACGTAGGCTCTGTAAGGCCCAGGTCTGAGTCTCGGAGTGTGAAATAGAACGCAGCAATGTGGGCTGAGCGGTTTGCTCGGTTTAGTAAGTTAGTCCAGGCATCTGAGATGCTGGGCAGGTGTGGCGACCCAGCAGGGAAGTGCACACCTTCCGGGACACTCTCAATCAGAGTAAGCCTGACAAGGAACATTTACAAACACATTGGAAAACGTTTATGTAATGTCATTGAAAATGTAAAATAAAACCATAAACATCAGCGGTTTTCTCACCTACAGTCAGACGTGCACGTCTCCTGAGGCATCCAGAAACATTCCAGCCAGTGCAGCTCCAGTTGTGACATCAGGTGTGACACCGATTTGGGAATTCCATACTGCCAGATGTGCAGTCCAAATCCACCCAAAAGCAGGAGAACGGAGGGCAAGAGAAAGCAAACAGTGCAGCTCCTTCCTTTTGTCTGCTAAAACCATATAAAAACAAATGATTAGAGTCACTGTTTACTTATGCAAACACATTCCCTCCCAAATAGTGATGAAATGAGATGAAATGTGGCTGTTGAATTTCACACGCCCCCTTGTGTTGAAATCTGAGGTTTGTTTGCTGGCAAAACAAAGGCATCTTAGCAACTAAACCTGGGCAGTCAGAAAGACATTTCAATGTAAACAGATCGCTCAGTAAAGTAAAAGCACATTTCTCTACACAGCATAACCTAAGATATCATTCATGTTCATAACACAGACAATGCAGGATGAGTGTTTTTAAAAATCTTTAAACTATAGTATGCACAAATATAACACTAATTATGGTATGAAACATGATACGCTTTACCTTTGAGGGTGTGTATATTCTGGTCTTGCATTGTTTTGCTGGAGTACTATCTACAGCTTTGGTTGTCGTCCGTGTTTCAGCTTTGTTCTGTTGCGATTTAACTTTGGACGGCTGCCATGTTTCATCTTTGGTCACATGTCGTGTTTCATCTTTGGTCACATGTCGTGTTTCATCTTTGGTCACATGTCGTGTTTCATCTTTGTACACCTGTCGCATTTCATCTTTGGTCACCTGCCGTGTTTCATCTTTGGTCACCTGCCGTGTTTCATCTTTGGTCACCTGTCGTTTTTTATCTTTGGTTGGCTGCCATGTTTCAGCTTTGGTCACCTGTGTTTCTTTCACGCTTTTTTCTTGAAAGTCTTTACTATCCGAAGGTTTCTGCATCTTATCACTGTCGTCATCATCAGCACTAACTCTGCCTCCATCAACCTTATATGGAACAGAGCTCGGTTTCACATCCTCCTCTGTGACCCAATGTTCTTCTATGTGTTGTGACTGGTGTACTCCCTCTTTCTCACTTCCCTTTCCCAAGTCCCCTTTCAAGGCTTCTTCACAAGGCTTATCGAACACCTCATGATGATCCACGGAGGAACATGGGCTCAGATCCTCGACGGCTGCGTCTTGTGTTGACATCGACTCATCTTCTGAGACGGTTTCTCCACTTGCTGTTTCAAATTCAGACACAGGCTCAGTGACGAGAGCGGAGGCGACCAGGTTCTCATGGAGGTTTCTTAGTGGTGGACGCTGCAGTTTAGGCCGATCAGAGTCCACTGTAATCTCAGGTGTTTGATCAAGGGAACAATCTCGTTTCAGAGGTGAAGAATCTGAGATATCGCCGAGAGAGAATACATCAGCAGTGCTTGTGTGCAAACGAGCTGATGGGACGGGCAGAGCTGTTTCTCTGCCCGCAGTTACTGACATTTTCGCTCTTCCAGGCTCGGTATAGACTGCTCTCTCTTTTTGGCCCGGCTGACTGGACCCATCCATCTTCGGTGATGACTCTGCACTCTGGAGGGTGACTCGCTTGCGGGCCAAAGAGCTTTGAAAGGTAGGAATGCGGGACATTGGTGGTCTTCCTGCTTTACGTGACTCTTCCACATCCTCTTTCCTATCGGATGTCTTCTCATTCTCTTCCTCACCTATCGAATGTTCTACTGATCTAATATGTGCATCCTCAGGTTCCTGTATCATGTCGAACGCACACCCATTAGAACATACTGTATGTCAACATGCATCAGCAGAAATGTATTTATTGCGTGCATACACCATCCTTACACTTTATTACTGTGTAACAATACCACATTATCAGCAGATCACTCTGTCTTTAAATACAAATCATATTAACATGTAACAAACGATTCATGTAACAAACGTTTACTCAAAGATGATAAATAGATCGGTAAATAGATAAATATACTCCTATATAATAGATCAAAAATAAATAAATAGATCATTTTCATCTTTACAAAACACTTAGCCATCAAGTTTGAGCCCTGAGCTAGCGCGAAAGCTACTCACCATGACCACAGCCGAGAGCAACCAGGCAACTTATCCGTAAC
>JAZGTJ010013835.1:0-14625 GCA_036877575.1 Botia almorhae
GTTAGAAAGCTGAGCCCAGACTGTGGGTGGATAGGCCCCAGCTGCCTTCCTCGACTTCCAGAATAAATTGACCTGAATGACAGGGGCACACAAACAGTATGATATGCATTATTCCTGTCAATAAAAATGCCCCCATGAATTATGGTCTTTGTATGTAATGTACTGCCGTCTTTCTTCCGGGCAAGAAGAAAAGGCAAGACAGGAGGAAGGGAAAAAAGATCGCCCTCTTCTAAGTGTGTTTGCGTTTTTTTGTTTCTCTCTTTTTGTTATTCAGGGGGAAATGGTAGGAGGCAGAAAGTTGTACGATTGCTTTGTGCCTGAATGGCACTCATATTTGCCACGCAGCTTGAGCGGCGTGGCTTTTGTTTTGCGCTGTAAAAGGAAAGTTAAAAAGAACTTGTGTCATTTTTCAGATGGACTCAGAGGGAGCGGAGGACTGGGAGAAAATAGACTGAAGTCAGAGAATAAAAAGCTGAAAGATAATATCGACTCGTTTCACTTCGAACTAGAAGGAATTCGACAAACCCTTGAAGCCAAAGAACAGATGCTAAGTAAAGTGTCGTGTTTGTTGATTACTGTTTTTCTCACAATTGTTTTGTTAAACCACACGCTCGATCCGCACCGTTTCTTTTTTAATGTGTTTTTGAGACAAAAACAAACATTTCCTACAAGTGCTGGGGTTTGGTATATAGGCCGATTCTCTTATCTGGCTCATTTGTGTGAGGTAGTTAGCATTTAGCGTGTAATGTTTGAGGACACTTGTTCGATCATAGCTATCATCTCACACTCTGTGGGAGTCTGTGAGGAGAAAGCAAACACTAGACAGGTGTATTCTCAAGGGTCAGCTCTTTATCTCTCGTGGTGTTTGATGTTCATTCATTGCTTATGTAATTTAGGTAACCGCCTGAAAACTTTCCATGTTTTTTTTTTGGATTATGCACGGACACATCTATTTTTGATATGCTGCTGATTAAATACAACATAATGCATTATCCATTATCATACAACATAAACCTCTTTCAAACATCTCCATTCAGAACGTGAGGAACCATCTGCTAAAACGCTTTGCATTGGCTGTGACTAAATTTAAGAGCTGTCCAGGTCTTACGCATCTAAATGGAAAGAAAGCACTTGGGCAGTAACGCACACTTGGCCCTTGAACTTAGAGGTTTGTGTTTGGTCGGTGCATGTGAGTGGACATGTCAACAGCTATGAACCAGGTCAGAAGCTTGTCAGGACCCTGAGCCAGAGCAGGTCATTCAGGCCAGAGCTGGGCTTTAGTCCATTGATGTCCATTGATGAACAGAGATGAGTGGATGTCCTGTCGCGGTGTTTCTAACATCAGCCATTGTAGCTCCTCACAGTCTTCTCTGCATAATGTGAAAAGTAGCAGGAGTCAATATTGCACCGAGCTATTGTATAAAACAAATGTGCTCTCTTTGTTCCAGTAACAGTCTTGGATTTGGCACTGGTGAAGTTAGAGGCTTAATACAGCAAAAGGGCCCTTTAAAAGGTATGATGGAGTAATATAAAGTATCTAACACACAGGTACTTGAATTACTATTTATTATATAGTTAACAGTATAAAGTATTATATATTAAATATTGGTATTTACTATACAACAAGATCGCCCACCATTCAGCCCAAGAATTCTGTTCTAATCAAAATCATCCAGGAAATGATTCTCTTTACCAGAAATAGTTACTGTGTGACAAGATAAATATGGCAGCATATGCCAGGTTTGTGGACCGGGCAATGTTTTCCCTTGTAATTTTGCATGCTGTATGCGTGTTACAGAGAAAAGCATGCCATTGGAGCATTTTACCATGATTTAATACTTCAGCAACTGGTGCATGAGAGAGAACTGTAAATTAGTTTATGATATGTGATCAAGCACAGCTGAGGATATGCAGCATCAAGGCAGCCTGACAGTAGCATGTTGATATTGGTAAAACATTTGGCGAATGGACGTGGCGCAGCGTTTTCGACACCTATTGATATAGCATTGTTTATTTAGTGTTTTATCTTTTGAGCAGTAAAAATGAAGTGTGTGTGAAAAAGCGCTGCGTGGTGTTAAGATTGGGCCCATGCCAGAGTTTATATTATTGCACTACAGTAAGAAACCATGTGGTCAGAGTGCTTTGTTTAGCATTTTCAATAAGCGCTAAGTTGGACTGTTGCCTTGTATTCATGAGCTGAAATTTCAGCCTGTTTTTTATTATTGCATCTTTATGCCATTAAACACTATTTAGTTTAATTAGTTTGAAATGTTGTCAAAGTGGAGAATTATTCATATAATTTACTGAGAACAGACAGTTTTACTAACAAACTAAAATTGAAATTGAAACAAAAATTGAAACAATTGAAACAAACAACAAAAATGTAAATTGTGGTTAGCTAGAATAGTTTTTTATTTTTCATTTTTTGCAGCGTCTGCAGTTATTTGCACGGAACAATATGCACAGAGTTTGCCACACAATGACTAAAATTAAAATATGAACACAGTGGACAATGTAAAAGGAGTGTGAAAGACTCTATGGTACTGAGCCATTGAATCTGGCCACACAGAATCCAGAAGGTTAAAAGTCTCCCTCTGGCCTGGCAGGGTTGCTGGGATACAAGCAGCAAGGGTCCCGTCAAAGCTGCCATGATTTAGCCTCCAATCAAACGCTCATATTAGCACAGCTCTTCAGCAGAGGAAAGCAGGAAACACATACTGATGTTTACTTCTGCCACTTGTTGCTAGGGGAGTTTATATACCCATTTCATACTATTATTGTTTGTGGCATGTTGTGTCAAATATTTGTTAGAGAAAAGATGAAATATTGTGTGAAATATTATTTATTCCTAATATGCGTATCATATTAGGTATACAGTTTGGCTGCATACACCTCAAAGTAGATGTGTTGTTACCCCTTGAAGTATTTAATATCTACCCATAAAAATGACTTGTTGGTATAACCTAACTGATGTCAGGTTGATTCAGCCATAGCAAATCATATCTTTGACTTCAATAAAACCAGACAATTTGGATGTTACCTCATTTTTAAATAAAAGAACATTATTTACAGTGTATCTGGTATTTATTTAGGTATGCTAGGTAGCTAAGTTGCTTAATAACAAGAGGCATTTTCCGGCTCTTCACCTAGTACTGAGTGGACGCCCAAGAAAGAGGTTGAAGTAGCAGATGGTGGCCAAAGATATTCTATATAAAAGCCCTGGTTAAACCCACTAATAAAGACCTCCTTAATGTTGTTTCAGTCACAGAGAGAAAGGATTATCCATATTTAGTGTAGCAGCTTAGATTGGCCTCTTTTCAGTCATGCAGCCTTTGTTGAGCCGCCTTTTGTGCAGTGACTGACAAACTCAATGTTAAGGTCTAGCGTGGTGGCTATGCATAAAAATGTAAAGCGAAAAAATGACGTTTTGAAAAAACGAAGTTTTTCTTCACTTTATATTGGTGACTTTGATCAATGGAGCAGAAAATTTGTTTCCATAGCCAGAGGGCTGCAGGGAGACCTATAATGAGAGGCTGAAGGGCCAGGCCAGAGTGGAGTGTGAAACTCAGCTGGGTGTAAGCTTTGCCTCTGTGAAAAGACACCCAGATGAACAGCCCCTGTACCACACAGCCACGGTGGTCAACAACACCACTGACCATTATCTGATTGCGCTGAACATTTTACTATATTACACTGACTTGCACAGGTAAAAAAGTTATAAAAGTCAGGCAACCTGATTATGTGCTAATGTGGTAGCATCTAAATGAACAAGTTTTTATTCAATCTGAATTTTTGTATATATTGGTGTCATATTCCATTACATAGGTTTATGGCAAGCCAGCAATTATTAGCAACAAAAATTATAAGAAGAATGCTTACGAGTGAAAATGCAGTGATAAAAAAGTAGCAGCATAATATGAATGTAAAAATGTAAAGAATATGTAATGTAATGTGAATATGTAAAAAAGCTGTGTGGTCTGATTATTGAAGAAGACCGAGCTCAGATACTCTTATAAATGGTAAGAACTTCTGAGATGGTTTTGATTTAATTGTCACCCAATTTTTGTAACAATTAGATTTTTCTTTGCAGATAAAAAGTTAAAAGAGGAAATGCAGAAAGAAATCGCACACATCGAGGCCTCACACATTAAAGAGGTGAGACACAGCCAAACATGTGCTCAGAGAACAGATCTCTGATACGGCACACACCTGAGGCACAGACCTGAGGCTTCAGCATGCCTGCTGGCGAACTGTCTGTCTCAGGATGTTTGAAGGTCCTGAACTCCTGGCCAGAGGAAGGTCCCTTTTTCACCCCAGACATTAGTGTTCTAAAGCAAAGAAGGGGGATATGGTGCACACGCAGTATTGATTTTAGCCATGAGTCTGAGGTTAAATTACAACCCGGATCATCACATTCATTAACAGCCCTGCATGATGGATAGTGGCTCCTTCTCTAACACTATCTGAAGTGTAGATCTTGTCCTTTCTCACCCAAAAATCATTATATATGCCTTTCTTTGACACAGAGTCAACTGAGTCAGTTAAGCAATTTATGCTAATAAATGCTAATAAATATTCATTACTGTTTATTATGCCCTTTTAATATTTATATTTATTACAGCAATAGAAGTACGAGCCATTAGTGATCCTGTTGTGAATAGTTTCTCATAGACACTTGTTACTGTCTATTTATATGACTATTTTCTGTGTTTATCAAACTGTTATCAAGAAAGACACTCTAAACTATTTGTGTAGCAGATTCTGTATAAAAATGGGCAACGCATTAAGGCTCCATACTTCTCCTTTTTGCTCATTTATGACTTGTCAAGGCTTTGGGGGTTGGGGGGTTAGAGTGGGGGGGTAATGATGATGACTCTGTCAACATGGTGACCATATAGAGGCGTCCAGTGTGGATCTCCAGCTCAGAGCCTAGGAGAGCAAGGAATGTGGCATGCAGCTGACACAACACACTGACGGGCTAGAATGGGTGAGGGGGTCCCGCTGAATAGAAGTGGACAATAGGCCCGGTTTAAAGTCCACTTCATAAAGGGTGCACTTACAATGAGCTTGGCCACTGTAGTGGCTAGCTGTTATGGAAATGTGTGGAACTCGTATCTTTTTTTTATAATGCCCAAGCTGCCATCTTAACTGGCACGTGCCTGGCTCTGTATAGAGAGTGACTTGTGCTTAGATAGCGTGTGCAAACAGGCTTGTTTATTTACCTTGACAAATAATCTTTGCAAAAACACGTGCCTTTTGACTGAAAGTGATAGTTGTGAGGGATTAGTAACACTTTGATAAGTCATTTTAATCTATAACATGTTTTTCTCTTACTCCATACTCTTTTGATATAAATGGAATGCATGTACATTTTTTACTAAATCAATTTTGTTTTGAATGTGCTGTTATTATTTATTTGCAGGTAAATATGTACACATTCATCTTGCATTTATAAGTCGGGTAAGAAAGTGTAACTTGCCTTTCATTAGTGTCCATATTCAATGCAGAGAACTTCTTGTAGCCTGACACAACTCAATATCTTGTTGTCACAAATCAACACCTACTCCGTTTTGCACACAAAGGGGCTTTGAATACTCTGGCCAGCAAACTTTTCTCTTCCATTCTCTCTTTTTCTGTGATTCTAAAGAAAGAAAAGTTTGGACTGACACCCTTTCTGTGTTGGGTTAGACTAACAACACACTCGGCACCCACTCATACTAAGAGAGACTTTAAAAGGGACTCTTACGTTCTGTTAGGCCTTTGGGGGGAACATGGGTGGAAAAGTGGATGTCCAAGCTGACCTGAGGTGACCTGACCTTCACACTGCTCTGAAGTACGCACTCAATCAGCCAACATGACGTTCCACAAAGCTGTGTCAGGCCCTGATTGGACATGCCACACAAAGTGGACATTTGGTGTTAAAATGACCCTTTGTGAGCAGCGGATTGATATAATGACACACAGAATATGGCCCTGCATTTAAATCTATCGGAAAACAGACGGTGCTCCAAAGCCGTTTCCTCTTTTGGAAAAGGTGGACTGGCAACAACATGTGGCTTCATTCACTGACTAAAGATGGACTGGAACGAACATGCAAATACATGAGTAACATTTTATTTTTTCTCCTTTATTGACATAAAGTGACTTTTTTCATTTCATAGATGAATTTTATATAAGCTGTGATAATTGTGAATTTCATATTGTCAGAATGCAAACATTGAAAGAAGTTTGAGGGGCAGAAGCCAATCAAACCTACAACCCTGGAGTTACAGTAAGCATTGGGAGCGCAGAAAATGGAGATTGATAGGTACTTTAAAGATTAAAGATTTTACAGGGATACTTATATGGTACTTGCCCCCTGTTGTTTAGACTCTTACCATTTGATGTTGTTAGGCTGAAAAAGCAGTTGTGCGTCTCCAGTTAGGTGTGGAAGAAGTTTGAAATCCTAAGACAGAGGTAGTGAACACCTTTTGTAACTCTAAATGCTTTTTAATTGGCTATATGAGCTTTATTACATTGACCTTGTCTCTTCCAAGTTTCCATGTCACCAAGGATAAGATGTTCTTGTGGCAGTTTCTCACAGCACGTGTCCTCTAACCATACACAGATCACTTTGAATTAATATGCTGTTCCGTGATATTTACACTACAAATGTGGACAAATTATGAGTTTGTCCAAAACATGTTTTCCTCCTTCAAAGATTCTGATCCTGCCGCACTAAACGAGGGCAGAGGCTTTAATCATGTAACCCTTAATGAAGTCTGCACCTGTGGCCTGTCCCACTTACACACAGAGCACATATACAGTAGAGGTTAACCCAGAACAGACTTCAACAGGTGCACGCCCATTAAGCCCCTCATCTCTGGCCTCAATTGGTGATGGCTAATGAATATGCATAAGTTTGGTTTTGTTTTTGTTTTGCTCTGCTCCCCACATCCCATTTAATAGGCGAACAAACACAACTCAAATCACCTCGTTGAGGCATGCCTGCGACCAGTGTCATTTATTACACTGTTTCAGTACAAAACGGCTGAAAAAGTGACTCTCCTTGTTTAAAATCTTTACTTAGCTTTATTTAGTTACAGTTTGGAACAAATTGAAGTGAGCTAAATTTGACAAACCCTCTCATTTGGGGATGTCCTCACTTAAAAAAACACTTCATATAAAAAGCAACTAAGATTTCTTTCTAAAAACACAAACATTTTAAGATGTCATTATTTGTAAAAAAAACAATATATAAATAAGTTCATGTTTGTTAACTGAGAAAAATGTTTTATTAATCAGTTTTTTGTTAAAAGGTTAGGGTTAGTATTCAGAAATTCTATATACTTTTATATACAATTGGTTTAAATTCAGTTAGTTGTATATAAAAAATACAATACTGTTCAATACAGGTATGTCTTCATTAGTTAATGTGTGTGTGTGAAAATTAGAGATATCCGGGGTTGTTTTCCTGCAGATGGATCCTGCTTGTGCACCAGCGCTGAAGAGCTAAGCAGAGGGCACTTTAAACAGGTTGTGCTATACCAGTCTGGCTTCATTGGTGGGGAACTTTCTGTTTGCAACTGTTCCGTTCTCTTTGTGCGATGAACTCTTGAGCTTAGATACCCCTCTGTGCTTAGCCACGTATAGGTGCTGCAGCCCAGTGGAGGAAGGACAGGACGATTGGACTATGAACCTCAACCTTCAGAATTAGACTCTTTGATTCTTTGCCTGGCTCAGATTAGTAAATTACCCTCTCCATGTCCACCTAAAAGAAATAAAAACAGAACAATGACAAAAACGTCTTATTTATTTAAAGTTCAAGTGTGAAATTTCTGCGCCACTGGCAGCATATAGAAATGCGAACCCATGTTGTTATATTACAGATTGCAGTTCATCTTGGCATCAAATTGAACACTTTACCTTTAAATTGATTACAACTTAATATCCATTAACACCTGCTCTCATGTTTAGAAGCATATCAATAGAATATATTCATTTGTTTATAAAGTCTTTGATTTGACCAAACATGCCCATCACACTGAAAGGCAGTCAGGTAATATCATATTAGCATTGACACATAAGGAATGATGGAGAGAGTAGTCTCGCTTCAGCTACTTTTTAATCTCTTATTTGCCAGTTATTGACTTTCTGATGATTGGGATCTAGGCTAATGAGCTTAGCAGGCATGACAGCTAGATAACTAGAAGACTTAATACCCTCTGTCAATATGGAAGCTCTCAGACACAAATATCTAATGCACAGAAGCTAACTAATCAATCTGACAGATTACACTGCTGTCCTGACTAGGGATTTCAACACGCCAGCAATGATAGACAATAAGTTTGTGTTATTGCTTCAGTGACTGTGTCATCCTCTATGTAGTTATTGTAAAGATTTAAACTCATATAACATTATAAAGGTAACTTCATAGGAAACTTCAGTTTAAACTGAATAACAAAGATTTGCTTTGTAACACCAACGCTAAAATAAGGAGTCATGCATTTTTATTTTAACAACTTATGCAGTGCATTAATTGATTTTTGCATCACCTTTAACCCCTGGAATACTGTTTTCTGTATATTTGCTTAAGTACTTGAGAAAAGCCATGTACTTGCAGCCTGGGCTATGGATAGAGCCGTCTAAAGAGCAACTAATGCAGTAGATTATAGTGGTCAGAATGAAGGGAGGGTCACTGGTCCTCAGTCCAGAGGGCCTGGCCAGTGACCTCTACAACAGCTAGCCGGCCCTTGTCTAAACCATGTGAATCTGGTCCATACATCACCACTGACACCCAATAATTGAGACACTGGAGATAAGGCACCAGCTACCGAGGGTCTTGACACTTAGAAAGAGTTGGCAAACATTGTTGTCACCCAGAAGATTTTGTTTGTTTAGTGGGTCACAGATCTAAGGTGGTGTGAATAATTTCAAGCCTGTATAGCAGACTCGCTCTTACAAGCTCTTATTTAGATGTCTGAGCTATGGCTGTCTGTCTGTCTGTCTGAGGCACACTCATGTGATCCTGTTTTGTTTTGTTAGCGGACCATAATTTCGAATTTCCATTTTGACTAATATTCTCACCCACAATTAATCAGATATAAATGGCAATATGTTTTGCTGAGTAAAATGTCACCAAAAACATTTAACGATTCATATAAAAGCATTAGTAAGTTTAACTACATTCCAGGCACTGTTAAAGCAGCATGTTCTTTTGCTGTTAAAATTGTGTTTTTACTTAAGGATTGAAACTTTGATTTTTTATGTGGCAAGGTTACAAAGTCGACAAATGATCAAAAGGGGAGGGACAAGACTGCTTGGATACACAACCATAATAAATTTAGTTTTTCTTCTTTTTCCTTGTGAATACGTCTGGGCCGTATGCTTTGCTGCAGAACTATTTGAAAGAGGCATTTACGAACCCAGGCCCACCACATTAAAGTCTATAATAATCTTCATTCATGGTAACTTATCAGAATCAATTAATCAACCTCAACAATGGCAATTCTGATGTGTTCAAGCAACCTGAAAGGCCCAGGTCACCACTAGGGCAGTCCTGAGTTTGACTTTTTTTTCTCCGTGCTTAAATCAGTATATTCTTTCATCATTCATCCTTCAGACTCATCATTCAGACTCTTTTTACCTCATATTTAGACCAGAGGAAAATGTCAAAATAAAATAAAATAAAACTGCATTGAAAACAAACCAAGTTTAAAATAAGCTTTCAGTTTCTCTCTCTTTTCCCCAAAAGGCTACAAAGCCCTTCAGTTGATTAAAAAGCCCCTCGGTTAGTCTGAAAGGAGCATGTCTTCTCTGCTGCAATGTGAATGGTATTGTTATGGCTATTCCAGTGGGCTGAAAAGGGGTAACCACTGGTTTGATTCGGTTACACGGTGTGGTTAAGTTCTCCCTCCCACTGCCTTGGTGTCTATGCAGGGTCCGTGACCTGTTTTGAATCGGCCAGGGAAATGTCATGTTGCCCCTCCCATGGGCAGAACTCGCATTCACTTGATTGGTACGAAAAATGACTTGGGATGGTAAAAAACACCATTTTAGCATCACAGTGTGTAGGTGTTAAAATGTTATAATGAAATGTATGGTTTAGTGATATTCCATCATGTGGCTGGATTATGTGATGTAATGTAATTAAACCTAACCATCAGATGTAACTCAACCCAATTTAAACTTTTCGTTTGCTTTTTTGTGAAAGATGAACTTAATGTATTTTAGATGCCGTGTAAATGCTGTCTAATGTATTTTGTTTCTGGTTTAATTGCAGATCCCCATTTGGTCATTCCAGATTTAGTATCCTCATTCCAGAGGATACTAAAGTATAGGCCTCTTCTCCTCTAAACAGGCAACTTCCATATAAACACACTACATCTGATGTTTAAATCCCAGTTAAAACAGACTGTACAGTACTTCACTTACATTGTCTGAAACTGTGAAATTCATGTCAGTATGACAGTCTGTAACATTAGACAGGCAGACAGTCTGTTCTTATTCAGAAATTAACTCATGGAATCTTGAAACACTGAAAGAGATTATTCAATCTGGTTATAAGATTAATATCATCATTTTTGTATGTTGTTTTAGTATTTATTGCAAATCTAATGAAGTTAAAGAAAAACTAAAACATCAAGTCATTGGTATGTGTGCTTTTGTTAATATTACACATTTTTCTCAATAAGGCACATAACTCTACATATATACATTTCATACATATATAACAAAAGTTAATTTTGTTAGGAAAGATGGCCCACTGTATAGCGTATTTGAACTTGCTTGGCATGCTTTCAAGCAATGCGAAGAGAAAGCTACAGATCCCTTTAAGTAAATGCATTCGATTTTTCTCATAGTGAAGCCACACAGAGCTCCCATTAAGAAAAAACAAAGGCTATCGTGACTTTAACTGACTGTAATTGACTGTGCTTTGAATAGACTCGGTCTCCTCCAGCTCTTAAGCCTGAATGCTGTTGGAGAGGTGTAGACATGAGTAACTGTATGCATTCTTCTGCCTCAGTAAAGAGCGTTCCAAGAATAGTCTTTAGCTTTCCGCATGCCGCATACGGCACAAAACCAGCGGAATGCAAAGCTTTGGAGGCGATCTCAATGGCTGTGAAGCTGAACAATAAGATCTTGGCTCTCGAACCCATTTCAGTCTTTAGTCTTGCTTCGCCCCCGTCTCTTTCTCTGTCTTTATTTCACTTCTTCACACTGTACAGAATAATTGTTCCCAGAAATGGGGGCTATTTAGCGTATTTTTGTATTGTACTTTCTTAAGAATTAAATGTTTCAAATGAATTGATTTTTAAGAAATTGTGAATTCGCTGACCTTCTAAAGCTATAGAACAGGGTGATTTGGCTGGTGAGTTATCCTCAAACTATAACGTTCTATATGAACGCTGTCCCTCTGTGGAAAACCCCTGCGGAGCTGTTTTTCGAAAACTGGTCTCGCCAGACCCCACTGACCCACAGGGACAAGCTTAGAATCAATTACCAATTTCTCCTTTAACTCCCTGTCATGTACAATGGACAGTTATTGGGTTATGACTTGATCAGCCTGATTACTGTGCCGTGACCCTTTCCTCAGGGATTATGTGATTATTGCCTAATTCCTTGTTATCTTCCACTAACTGATCTATTGCCAAGCCACAAAACAACTTTTCCATACTGCTGTGCCGCTGAACAAACCAGCATGGTCCAAACTGCTTGCAGCTTAGTAACCATAGAAACCTCTATCAGATGTCAGATATATATCATTAGCTAAAACAATCTCAGGAGGGGGTATAGCATTAAAGACGTTTGCCACTTTCACAGGGTTTTTAGCACAGGTTGTAAAACAACAAAGTGGAATTTTAGCTGTATTCCAGAAATTAATTAGTTTCAATAGTTGGTGGATAAATGGTGATGGCTGGTGTGTTGGATTCCAGCAGAGTTTCACCATAGAGGGTTAATGGGAGTCTGGCCTGGAAGCTTTCCCAGCTCTGGCCCAAGGCCATTACAGCCAATCACTCTAAACTTATGGTCAAATTGCATTAAACTGCTAATATACACCTATACCGGCCTATCTGCTTTATCTATACTTAAAATACAATTTAGATACATGCATTTAAAAGTATATTACTAAAAAAGGTATAATGCTAATTAACAAAGAATTAATGAAAAAGAAATTCGTTTAACATGTATTTCTATTGCATATTTGGCAACGTGTCAAATGGGAATTCAAAATTGCATTTTAAATTTCTTGTAAAAAAAAATCTAACCAGATATTTCTTCATTTTTACTCTCGGCTGAAGTGCGATTAAGCCTCAGATTAAGATTGCTTTTGAGTTGCGCAGAAATCATTTATTAATGACACGATACTGGACATCTTTACATAAATCTTTTTTGTGTGAAGTAACTCGCAGCTGCATTTGTGTTGCAAATACTTCCCTGCTGAGAAATGCTTATAATAGGAGAAATCAGTTGGACAGCGGTGAGGTTCATGCCAGCGAACAAGTGAAAGGTCTGTTTCATAGATTCGCTTTTGTGAATATGAAAACGAGACCTGGTGAAAAATGATGCATGCTTTTACACTTTAGAAACCTGGCAACTGGGGAAAAACGCTCTCAACTCCATCCTGTCAGAACAAAAGGCAGTCGACGCATTGAGCGAAGATGCAACGAGTTCTGTGTCCCAGGCGCATGACGTGCATCGTGGAAACATATTGTATCGAAATCGTTTGTGGGGGAATACCGGGGATGGAAAAGAATGGGGCGCTTTGATCCGCGCCCTAGGGTCCCGAGCTCCCCGAGTGCGCGCAGACTGACTGCAAGGCCTTATTCACTCTTAGATAGACACACTTACAACGCCATTGAAAGACATTTGCATATTTGTAATTTATCACATTTCAGCTCGACTTTTCTACATCTTTGCGGAAGGTAAAACGTCTGAATAAGAGTGGATCAGTTATCAACTCGCTTCTCATAGGTAGAAGGCTAACGGCTGGCTAACCAGTTGCATTTTAGAGAAACGACCATAACATATAAAGTATCTCGTGCGTTTAAAACTTATAAAATATAAAAAGAAAAATTGTGACTACTTTTCGCGAACTTTTTATTTGTGAAAAAAATATATGCAAAAAAAATATAATGTAATTACTTCAAAATAAGAATGTGATAACCTATTAAATTATAGTTTCTGTTTAATTTAAAACGTTTAAAGATCTGTTGCATAGCGAAAATCGTGTATTTAAATGTTAACATAACTTTATTCGCGTTTTTTTTGCTTTTCCAAGCCCTTGTTTCTTGAAGGACCTTTTAGGCCATATATGCGTACAAGGATAAGAAACATCAATTAAATGGGTTCCAGGCATTAAAAAAGTGACAGGCGAGGTCTGGATATCTTCGCAATGACACAAACCCGCATACGGTAGCTACATGCCTGCCTTGAAATACGAAAGTCTGGATAAAGGAATAGTAATAATTCATATGGGGCACGCAAAAGCTGGATACAATGCCTCTCCTATTAAGAACAATATTCAGGCTATTCTGTAGCGAACAAAGATCATAGCAAGACGTCTTTGAGGCTAATTCAGTCAAAGGCACATTTTGCATTCCCCCGCGGTAAGGTCAGTGTCGTTGTGTATGGTCCACCAAGGGTGGTATGGGGTCCTTGGCCAAGCAAAGCCAGCTGTCCCTGGTGTAAAGCGGCCAATCTGAATTGTTTTTATAACGCACCAGAGACAACCGTTGTGGCCAGTCGTGAACTTTGTGTTATGAATTAAGGGTTCAGATAGTTTTTGTCCAGCATACTCCTATCAGCCTAATATTTTGCGATCAAATGCAGAGTTTGTACGGACAGCGGTACTTGTAAAGGAAGACTATTGCACTATAGCGCAGCACTTCTAAATATTTGCTTTGACCGTGACATGGAACTGAAGACCTCCACTATTCGTCAAATCGCTTAAAGAACAGGCACAGGAATGCGCTGATTAATCATATCAATGGCAGTTGCAGTTGTCATCATCATAGGTATTGATAACAGTAATTGTAATTTGTCGAACAGTGTGTGTTGCTTTATTATTATTATTAACAATAAAAAGTAGTAGTAGTAATAATAATATAACAATAATGTAAAAAATGTTTTTATTATTGTTATTGTTTAACTTCATAACTTCATTTGATCTGAAGATGGAGATGGTTGTAATGCAGGTTTATTTTTACAAAAGAATTGGCAGATAGCATAATTATTCAATAGCAGATTATTTTAGTAAACTATTAAGAATATTATTGTTAGGACAATTTCAATTAGAATTAAAAAATATCGCGCAAACACGTGTCTAAAGAATTCTGACATGTAAATACATGCGCATTTTACAGAATGTCTATGATATGTCTAGTGTTTATCAAAATTAAGGGGAAAAATAAATCAAGCAAAGTTCTTGTGTTGGAGTTCTTTTGTGAATTTAAGTTTTGGCGTGAAGAGAGGGAGGCCACCTTCATGCGAGGCCATCTCTGCCAGCTTTCCATTTTGCTCTTGTTACCCGGGCATCCCGTGCGCAAAAACGCAGCTTGCCTTGGTGATATTTTTTCCAAGGTCCAATGTCATGGCATAACAGTATTTTTTCTGGAAGTAACTGGTTTCTTTTGGTAAAAGGGA
>JAZGTJ010013836.1:0-14625 GCA_036877575.1 Botia almorhae
AGTTTGGAGCCATATGCAACAATGAAAAAGAAATCTATGGGCCAAGTAAAAACTGACTTTGGGAAGCAAATAAAACTATTTTTTGCATTAGCATCATAATAACATGGTTCCGTGTGAACGCAACAGTCTTAACCTTACCATTCTAAACCCCCCCACCCACTTTAGTACTGAGGCCTGTGGCCCAAAAAGTGTTTGTATCTGCTAGGTGGGTCTCCAAGGAGCCTCTCCCAGCACATAACCCCCAGCATAGAGGACATCTGGGTTTTGCGAAACTCCTGCGCTGGTAAGAATCACTGCAACCCTCCCCATGCTCCTCACACGCGCCGCCTACTGGCTGTCTGTGTTCTTGTGTTAACATACCCACCCTTCCCTGCCGCAGACAGACCATCTGATTGGCTGGCCTGCCAACTGTGCGAACGGTGTCTGGAGTACATCATCAAAACTTAGGTGGCATGTCTGTCTCCAGGTGCTAGCTCTCTGTTAGCTACAACATCTCAGTTCTGTGAACTGCCCCATTCCTGTCAGAAATGTAGGTTGCGTGAACCCCATCACCATCTGCCTGTGGCTTTGCCCTGCTACCCTCACCTCATCCTGCCTGCTGCTTTAGTAGAAATTCTGCCCTCCAGAACAACGGGCACAATGACCTTACAGCTGTGGGCAGCACACTGGCATGGCAGTACAGACAGCTGCTGTGATAGTGTGATAATGTTTGAGTTAATTGAACAGTTACTCACAGGACTGATAGCTCTCTCATTCTCTCTCTTTTAGCTGGAGACAGGAACAGTGTGGGCAGTACTGGCAGTGTGGGCAGCACCCGCAGTGCAGGCAGTGGCCAGAGCACAGAGAGCAACAGCGCCCCCAATGGACCACACCAACACACCACCCACACAGACACCAGCAAACTAACCATGGTTTGTTTATTCTCAAGGATGATTCTGTACAGGGTTGCCATGATCCAGAAAAGTCTTTCTTGTGGCTTTGTCTTGTAGCTCAGTCAGTATTACATGGTGCTAGTGCATAGTGCTAAGTTAGGGTGATTTCCAGGACCTAAATGCACTGTTAAAATCACTGTGGATAAAATTATCTGATAAAGTGATCGAATACTAGAACAATTGACAAAGACCTAGAAAGTTATGAGAATGAATAAAAATCTTCATGGTCATGGACATTTTTATTGTGAATATTGTAAGTGAGGCTTAACAATGTATAAATATTCCATGCAGATGCAATAAATAGGGGCCATAAACATTACGTGCATAATAATTTTAAATGAATGAGCAAAATGCAGTTTGTATAGTTGCTGAATGTGACAGCTAAAGCTTCTCTGTTTTCTTGTCACTATACAGACGACAACTTCTGCTGGTGATGTACCACAACCAGATCAAAACAAACAGGCTGACACACCCACAGGTAATGAGCAACATTATACGTTATACACTGTTATATACACAACCCAGTAGAGGTGGGAAATCTTTCAATACTGTTTAAAATCATCTTAGTGTGACGCCTCAACTGGGTGATATAATTCTAAAAAACATTTTTACAAATTCTTGGCAAACAGTGACTACATTGAAGATGCTAAAACACAACATAGTTTGATTGATTTAATTTTTTTTTTTTACATAATTCTCAGTTAAATTTGTGTTATTTTATAGTTATGATAAGTGTTCCGTTATTCAATGGTGGTGTATGTATTGACAGCTTCCATTGAGAGTGTTATATATAGTATGCTAACATGAGAACGTGTGTTATGTATTTGAAGGTGTTCCTCGCAGGCCTGTGCTGCCCACACAGAGGGCAGGTGAGCCGGGTTTCTCCCAACAGTTTGTGCGTCCTCAGCAGCTGCTGGAGGGCAAGGTGAGAACAAATCACATCACACAACGTCAGCTCGATCATACTCTCAGAAAGAAAAAACTTTAAAATAAGAAATTTAATTCCTTAAATTCAAATTATAATTAGGCAGGGAAACTTGTTGAAACTTCCTAAAACTTGTTTTGTTATGGTGCACAACCCGGGTGTCTTTGGTAAGTGCCAGTATTTTATTGTCAGGATGCTGAGGCCATCTATCAGTGGCTGAGTGAGTTTCAGTTGGAGCAGTACACCGCAAACTTCCTTAATGCTGGTTATGACGTGCCTACCATCAGCAGAATGACCCCAGAGGTACGACCACTGAGCTGCTTCAGAATGATGAGACCATAGTTGCTGCAGATCAGGATAATGTTGATGGTGCATTATTTAAATATTCTTTTCAGGATCTCACAGCTATTGGTGTGACAAAACCAGGCCACAGAAAGAAAATTTCCCTGGAAATTGGAAACCTCAGCATTCCAGAATGGCTGCCCGAATACATACCAGTAAGTCACAATGTGTTATAGATTGTGTTCACACCTGTGCATCTGTAGTATTATTTAAAAGTTCACTCACTGTTAAATAAATCTGTACACTTAGCAGGATCTTGTAGAATGGCTGAGTGCAATAGGTCTTCCTCAGTATCATAAGAAACTCACAGAGAACGGCTATGACTCAATCAACATTGTCCGAGATCTCACCTGGGAAGACCTGCAAGAGATTGGCATTACCAAACTAGGTGAGCTAATCCAACCTTGGAATCCAAAGTCACCACAGAGTTTGTAGCTATATGTGGTCTATACAGTCATGAAAAACCTGAAAATCAGTGAAATTGTGTTTTCTTGACTCCCTGCTCAAATCTGTGTACTAAACATGATATTCATCCTAATTGGCTGTGTGGTCTAATGCATATATTCTCGCTGTCAGTGTGGATGTGATGTATTTCACTTTAACAAAGTTAATTTTTTATATGTATCTGTAATATCAAATCTGTGTGTGTGTCTCTGTCAGGCCATCAGAAGAAGATGATGCTTGCAGTGAAGAAGTTATGTGACATTCATAAGGCTCTTCTGCTGGCAGAGTCAGGACAGGGCACACTGCGCCGCAAAACCCCTGCAGCCCTGGACCTGCTCACTATCGAGCCTCCTCCTGAGGGTGGTGACTTCCCGTCACCCCATACACCCAAAATGCTCACTTTCCAGGACAGCGAGCTGAGCACTGAGCTGCAGAGTGCCATATCCACCCACTACAGTGGCTGCCAGGAAGGACTGGCTATCAAAAACGCAGTAGCTATGTCCGGCAGTGAAGAGAGCATTGACGCACGCTCCCGCGGCTCCGGTCGTTCCCAGGAGACCCCTAACACTCCCTTCTCCTCTACAACAGCCACTCCATACAGCCGCTCCCGTGAGAGCTTAACAGGAGAAGACAGCAGCCCTGCTAAGGAGCGGAACATTCCAGAAGGCCATGACCAGGTTGGACGTCCTCAGCTACCACAGCAGCTGCCTCTCGGGGTGTCCACAGGCTTTCAATACCCAGTGGTGCCTGCCAAGCCTAATCTGGGCTCTGCTCCCTCTCTGCAGAGTTCCCCACCACAAATAGGCCTCAGTTATCCTCGTGCATATTGTAACAGTGCCACACTTGACCGTCACTCCTCTAGCAAGGCCAAGAACCGCACACAGAGTCTAACTCGCTATGCTTTGTCAGACGGGGAACCAGATGATGAAGAGGCAATTCAGCTAGTCAGTAGTGCCATGCCATCGTATGCCACACTGAGCCGCAAGCCTGCCCGCAGCCAGTTAGCCCGTCTTCAGTCTGCTCCCGAGCCGTCCGTTAGCCGAAGCCAGTCATTTGCCTTTAGGGCTCGCCGTAAAGGTCCTCCTCCACCTCCACCCAAACGCCTTAGCTCTGTCAGTAGCGGTAGCGGTAGCGCTAGTGGTGAAACCGTCTCAGGCGTGCCAGCACCACCTACTGAAGTAGTCGACAATGCCAGCAGCCCTAGCACTGTAAAGACCATTGCAGCTGTGTTAGAAATGGCATTACCCGTCCCTCCGATGGAGCTCCTTCAGCAGACCACTGCAGCTACCTCCAGCTTCACTGAAGTGTCCAGAAGGAGAGCTCTCAGTCAGAGCGAGCCCAACAGAGCCCTGCGGACTAATGGAGATACTGATACAGCAACAAAGTCTGACTCTGAGGAGGATGATGGAACCAAGGATTTGGGCCTGGAAAGCTCATCCTCACCTCAGAACAGTTCCAGCGAGTGTATCCCATTTGCTGAGGAAGGAAACCTCACTATCAAGCAAAGGCCAAAAGTAGGTGGGCCTCTCAAGGCAGAGAACACCCCGGATTCTCCAGAAAAAGCCAAGCCATCCAAAACCCCTGAAATTCCAGAGTTCAACCTGAAAGAGTCAGACACTGTAAAGAGACGGCAGAAGCCAAAGGAGAAAGAGCAGCCGAACACAGCATCCGACAGCAGCACAGACAGCTCTCCCGTTTCTAAGCATGTTCAGACTCAGGACACAGTAAAACTCAGAATCAGTGAAACAGAAATGAGTCTGCCATGTCTGGAGCCTTCAGCCAAACCAGCAAAGGCACCTCCACCTCTAGCCCCTAAACCTTCCAGTCCTCTGAACCCAACACGCCACACCTTGAAACCTCAACCTGCTACTGAAACCACAGGTAAAGCATGTCGATACTTCATACGTTTGGCCAAATATTGACATTATACAATATGTTGCTCCCAGACATCAGCAACCAACATTTCTGTCTTTTTTGTAACAAAGTTTATATATTGTGTTGAAAAATGTTTGAAAAAATATTGTCAATTTGTCTGTAAATTGTTAATCTGTTAATGAGTTTGATGCAGTGTTGTCAGGGCTGCCAGGCTCTGGAACCCTGCATCCTCACACATTCCACTGACTATGCAAAGATCTACTGCCCACATATGCTGCAAATACAAAACAATGCATCTGACTTTAAAAAAAACTTCATTTCAACCAATTATACCTTGAATCCAGCAAAACTCTGATGTATTTACTGTCAGTCTCTTTTCTTGCCTCAGTGCCCCATATGCTTTTTCTGTAACAAAATGGTAGGCACCACATGTTTCATCTGTCACCAAACCATCAAAATGCATGTTTTGGTGGCTTAATGTATGTATTTCAAAATACATAGAGAGATAAACTGACACAAATTTAATGACCAGCTGACAAGTTCGTTTTAGGGTACAAGTCATTTTTTCTTCTCACTGCCAAACACTCAAAGCAAAGCGATACAAGCAGAGCACAATAGAGTGATGTATTGAATGTATTGATCTACTTAAAGTTATGCATAATTCTAATTATTAATTCTATGCTTCTGGTTCCTGTCAGCAGCTGTCAACTCCAGCGTAACTCTGAATGTTGTGCAGAGCGTTGCCTTTGCTGCCCCTCAGTCTCCCATCCCCTATTCTCCATCAGCAGAGAGCACAGGTCAGTGTGAAAGGTCAGGGAATCCTCAGACTGTAAATCAGGCTCAGGGTTCGACACTTGTGCACCAGAGGCTGGAGAGGACCAGTTCAACCCTGGAGGAAGCGCTGAAGGCAGTGGAGAGAAAACTAACCCTGGAGCACAACACTGGGGGGTGAGAGACACTTTTTCTCATCTGCTGGATTTCACACTTCTAAATCAAAATGCTGTCCCCCTCAACTGCAAAGAAATTAAAGTGAATTATGAATTTTACTGACACTCTCCAAAAAGGACAAAAAAGCCCCATAAAAGTAGTTCAGACATCTCATGTGTTGTATTTTATAAGTCTTCTGAAGCCACACAATAACATTGTTGTAGCTGTGAAATCTCATTAGCACCTAATGTGTCACAATGTGTCTTAACATAACATGTTACCGACGAAATTCATCAAAATGTTTTGTTTTAAATTTTTAAAATTTATATTACACCGAAGAATGAAAATAATACAGACATAGTGACGTTATTTTAATTTGTGGTGAACTTTTCCTTTGAATGTCCTTTTTTTAAATGTCACTGGTTTGTCTCTCCACAGTAAAAAAGTCAATTGAATTAATTCTGACCTTCTGTTATTTCTCTGTAGCAGTTCTCATGCAGTGAAGTCTACTGGGAACCTTTTGGATGACATTGGGAACATGTTTGATGACTTGGCTGATCAGCTGGATGCCATGCTGGATTAATGATCTTTTCTCCTGCATGGAGCTGTGGAATTTTTTATAGCTCAAAAAGAGAAGAAGAGATCCACAACAACAAAGTTTCTGTGCCTTTTATTACAAGTGGAGAGCAAATAGAAACTGCTGAACACACAAGCCTTAGATTGGGAACCTCCATTTTCTTCCATTTACAAGGACCACATGGACATTTATGGATATTGATAGTCTGCTGACTAATGTCAGTCTAGATTTCACATGTTAGTGTATTGCTGTTCTAATGTATATTCATATATATATATGTGTGTGTGTGTGTGTGTGTGTGTGTGTGTGTGTGTGTGTGTGTTTATTTATGTTTATGTCCCGTAAATTTTTGTCTTTGGGGCTGTGCTTTGGACTGGTCTAAGCAGGACCCCAATGAAGTTTCACGTAATTACAGATGTGGCCAGTGGACCCAGATAAAAGACACGCACTTAAACGTCATTCCTAACGCAACATTCATTTCAAAACACTACTGTTCAAAACAGAAAGATTTACATATCTGTATAATGCATTTCAGCTCTATGAACTATCAATACCATTAATACTATTACTTTAGAGCTCTAATATGTTCTCCATTTCAACAGCCTTTGCCAGTTTTGGTGCTAATACATTTATATGAGATGTTTATCCTTAATGAAATTGCAGATTTGCAGGTTTAAATACATGACTGACATTTATTTTTATACATGTTATTTTAAAGGAAATATGATTATAATGAAAACTGCCGTGTGTGACCAGAGCAGCAACAATGTACAGCAAGCTATTCAGGCTCAAGTTGATGATAAACACTTTTTTGGACATCTTTAAAGTTATATTAGTCTAAATAGTATTTAAACTTTAAACAAACTCTTGTACACTAAAGGTATATTTGATTGGGAAACAAACTTGTTTGTTACCAAAGTATACATATATTTTTTATTCAAATGTTGGCTAATGCTAACAATAATCTTGCAGCTGAACTAATGAAAGTGAATCCAGAGACATTTCCCTTTTGCACATCATTTGATATGGATGTTTTTAATGTGGAACACTGTTGCCATACATGTATAAACTTTAATTCATTCAGGCTGTAATTAACCAAGATGTGTAATTACTGTAATTTGATTTTCATTTCATCTGAGTCATAGCCAGATATTTAACCAGACATTTAAGACATGCAGTTACTTATGTTATCACTGTATAGTAGTGACGTTCTTGAGTAGTTAACACCATAATGTTTGTCTTAATAGTACCAAAGCTCTGTCAGATATAGATTCACATCCTCCTTATTAGACGTAATATATGTCTTATCAGATGACGTGTGTCTTATAAGAACCAAACATAATTGGTTTTTGTTGTATTTTACTTCTTTGGCTTTCCATCTTTCTAATGTTCATTTTCTATTAAATGATTTTGGCTATTTGGTCAACCATGCTATTGACATTTTGGTGCTGGGAAAGGAGAAACATATTTCAAAACCTTTCAGACCGTTTTGCATTTGTGAAAACAATAATAGTTTGATTGTGCAAATTGCTTTCATGGTTTTTATTTTATTGGGGCTTCAAACAACAAACGTTTCGTGCTGATTATTTCAGCTTTGATTTTCTTTTCATGCTGCCTGTGTAGGTGAATGTTACAATCTGTCATGGGATGGACAGATTGTAGCACTGTTACTTGGCAAATGATCCATAAACCTGTTTGACCTACAGACCTCAAATTTCACACATTTGAACCTTTTCTTGTGAAGAACTTATTTGCATGTAGGACCCATAATGTCTGTTTTTTTTATTATTAGCTGAACATTTACAAATAATGCACTGCTCAAATTCTGCATATACAGCTCTGTGGACATGTCAAACAAAATTGCTTTGGTGCCTAGCAACATGTAACAAAATTGCTTTGGTGCCTAGCAACATGTTGCATTATAGCTAAAAGTCAGAGTGTTTGCTTTAATTATAAACACATTTCCATCTTGAACCCATGATGTATTGCTTCTTATGGGTGCATAGAGTTGATTCAGTGGTTTGCCTGCAATTAGTTGTGTGAGCAATACATTTATTGATACATCGAAATAACATTTACATGTGCACAAATAGAGGAAATTATTCACCACAGTGCTCAAAAGTGCAGTATTGCGCAACAGCATGTACTACATAAAAAATGTTTTTAAAAATTGTTTTAATACCTTAATACCTTAGTGATTAGAACATAGGTCATGTGAATATGCTTTGAGAAATGGAGGTTCTTTACAATAGTAATGGCAACGTTGCTGTAAATGATCTGTCATTCAAAGTTAACAAACACACTCATTGGCTGACAATGAAAGTCAAAGGTCACAAGATTGATGCATGTTCCTTCATGATGAGAGTAAAATGTTTCTTCACAGAATTGGTATAGATAAATTAGGCTAAGAATAAGACCAGCTCAACAGAGCAGGTTATACCTCCATATAAACTATACTTGGTTAGAACTTATCAACTCCCCAGTACAGCCTCATGCACCAAACTCACACGCACACCTGCTCAAAATGCCAAACAAACATGGTGAATTTGTTACAACTATATTACTATTTCTGCAGTATATATTATATAGCATTTATATAGTATATAGCATATATAGTGTGCACAGTATTTAAACTTTCTCCATGCATGGAATACAAGGATGACCTGCTTTTTTGCTAAAAAGGGCACACTGCATGAAATAATCTATCCCATAATGCAATGTGGACAATCTGACCGTACATTCCCAGTGTAATATCAAAGATTTCTTTCAACAGCAATAAATTTATGTACAATTTAGTAAAAAAAATAGTAGGCAGTATGCATTGCATACTGCACTTAAGTTTAGTAGCATTTAGTTAGTAGTATTTTAGTATGTCATTATGAATACAGCCATAGATAATAATACATCACAGTTGTAGAGCGTTACATTCCATTTGCCCCCTAGCTAATGTACTAAAGTAGTATGTTAGTAATTAAAATATATAATTCTGAATACAATATAAATCTGTGTGTGTATATATATATACACACTGTACATAGTTTAGTCTACTGACTGTAACCTCATAAGATCTGCTCTGTTTTAAAAAAGTCTTACAAAAAATGGATGAAGATGCAGGTCTATAAGTTACTGAAGAGTTCATTTTTCTTGTTCCAGTCCATAGGTGGAGCTCTCTTATTAGAGCGCTTCTGGTGAGCACGCTCTTTCACCTGCTGTAGGGACAGATTCAGCTCTGGTATGGCATCTGTGATTAATGGCTCTATGGCCTAACAGACACAAGAAAACATATTCACAAAACAACACAAACTGCTCACGGCCAGCATCTACTGACATTACAAGCATGGAAGAAGGCAATGCTTTGAATTGGTATTGTTTTCAATTACTGCTGTTGTTTCAATCAAAAAAAACAAAGGATATTCATGTTTTAGAAATCTGACACTTTCACACAGCAAGAACTTTCAGAGCATAAGGCTGTTTGGAATGGAATAGCAGCTGTTAATGGGTCACTGTACTGAATACTGCTTTATGTGTGTTAAAAATAGCATGTGAAACGAAATGCAATACATTCAAACAGTTCAAACTGTAGTATGCTACTCAGAATCAACATATGCAGTTATCATCATGGAAATAAATAAGGTTATTTAGCATTTTATTACTTTTTATGTATTACTAAATTTTGTTAACTTTTGGCAGTCTGATCAGACATAAAGAAAGATTTCAGTTTGATATTGTGAGATACAGATTTCTCACTGTGAGGTCTGTTGTGTAATGCATGCATAAATCTAGTATGGTAGTATGGTGCTCAAAAAACTTGTCAAATGTTTGGACTAGCATACCACCATGATGCCAACCGTTCCTGCAGTATGTGACATGTTTATTGTGCACAGTGTGAGATTGTTGAATGCTGAAAATGTCACACAGCATGCAGAAATGCATTATGGGATTGCGTTACTGAGTAAACTAAAATTACAGACAGATTTTGTACATTTTCTTGACCTATTATTTGACTGAGCAACCACATCTTGACATTTTGTCACCAAAATGGATTTAAATATTTTATTATAAGATGATGGACACAACTTACACACAGTGCAGTTAGATCATGTGACAATTCAGTTTTAAGCAAATAGTAAGCTACTGTAGTATTCCTTTCTGAACATGGCCAAGGTTGGAGCTTACCTCAGGGGGTGGAGTCCCAGTGGGTGGAGGCGTTAGAGAGGTGCTGGAGGATGCATTGGATGGGGACAAACAGACTGACAACTTTGAGTCTTTTGGCTCCACCTCTTTGGTCACATTTCCATTTACCTGAACAGCAGATATAAATTTTAGTTAGGGCAAAGTGATTGAGATCAAAATGTGCCTTTTGATGAAGCATAATTTCTACCAAACAGCTGTTGTAATCAATTAGATTGCATGAATCATGGCATGATTTCCACACTAAATTAAAGGTTTACAGTCGTCACATTAGTGTTTACCTAAATATACGTTTTTAATAAAACTTTAATTTGTGAAAAATTCCACTTCCACAAACATTTGTCAAAACGCTGTTTTGAATTCACTCACTAAAAACAGATTTTTAAACAGTTTAAAATTATTTATGTAAACTACTAACTATGTTTTCATTAAATTAGACTAGTAAAAATCTGTCGTATACTGATCATTAGTTATGATCTTTAAAGAAGCTAAATAAATGTCTAAATAAAAGTTGCAATAAAACATAACATTTTATAATATAAACATTTCTTTACTTTTCAAAAAAATACATTTTTGATGTATTGCCCAACCTTAATTCTGTACATGTTTTTTGAAAATGTCTAGGTGCAGTAACTTCAGTTTGCTCACTAGGGATCAGACTTCAGCCTGTAATAGTAGCTTCTGACAGCTGCTCAGGTTTAAAGTGCAGTGTGTAGGCTCTGCTGGAGGCAATGGTTCATTAACATTAAGAGTGGGCAGCATTAGCAAGACATGAGTACTCCTTCTCTGACAGGTGACAGTGCCCACTGATTCCCTCCTGCCAGCTACATCCAAAGCGTCAACCTAGCCTGCAGGTGAAGGATCGTCTCTCACTCTATCCCTGTGTAGAAAATCTCTTTCCTCTAAAGACACACACCCCACACTGATGAAATCAAGCTAAGGGTGGGTGGAAGATCTGCACTGACCACATTATCTGTGCAGCTCTGCTCCACCAAGACATCTGTGAGATGTAGTTTAATGACTGTGGGTCTGTCCAAAATTACCTTTTCACTAAACCTGCCAATGACAAGTAGATTCCAAAAATTCACCAGCCATAAATAAATTGTACTGGCCAGATCATGTGGCAATGCATTATGGGATAGCTCAGCTGTATTAAATTTGTTTTTCAATATATTTTTGTCCCTGTGACAGTGTGGTTATTTAGGTTTTGCTCTGGTGACAAATGGTGGTAGGTCATTGTGTCACTCACAGTGTCATATATAAGATGAGTCAGTCTCCAGTGAAACAGTCACAATTTTTTTCTAGTTTCTACTTTCTGTAGCTGTTTCTTTTGTTCATTTAATGTGAGGAATATTTCCCATGTGAAGCCACATAAAGTTCGGAAGAAAACAAACAAAAGTTGTGCCATTCTAGATAAACTTTTCCACTCGGTTGAAATTTATTGGAAGATATGCAAGTCAACAAATGTTCCTTTAAATGTTTTCCTTGTGGATATTTTGTATTGCTTTAAATCACGCACATTATTGAAATCAGAGAAGGTCACACTGTCATTCTTACAATAGTTACACAGCTGCAGTTCATGTAATTGAGTGTTTAAATGAATGACAGGGCTACCCCGTCGGTGATCACAAGGGTTAAGAATCCAGAAATGGTTCCTGACGTATTGTTCTGTGTAGCTCAGAGCATGGCTCTAGCCAAGGTTATGGATTCAAACCCCAGAGAACACACAATCGAATGTCAGATTTTTATGTTTTTTATATTTTGCCTGCAGTAAGGAGCATGTTTTTAAAAGTCATAATGTTGGAAATTTCTCTTTTTGCATCAACGCTCAAGAGTGTGCACACACAAACATACACACACTAGTGCTACACCTCTACTTAATCATGCAGATGCAGGTAATCACACACTCACACTTTCACTCTCTCTTTCTCAGCCTCTTTGTCTTGCACTCACTCACTCACACGCATTACTCCAACAATTAAAACAGCTTGTTAAGTCTTTTGAATTAATAACGGGGGCTTAAATGAGTCAAAACTAACTACAACGGTTTCTGACTGGTTTCTGATTAAGATGTTGTAGGAATTACTTTCTTTGGTGGAGCAGAGATCCACTTTGAAAGCAGCTCATTTAATCAGATTTTCAGCTCATTCAATTAGAATTTTCTGCCTTAGAATGATCATATTGACCATGGCAAATGCATTTGACTTGCTAGTAATTTATAATCAGGGCGTTCACACTCACCTTATCCTCCATGTTTCCATTGAGCACAGGTTCAGGCAACAGTCCTGTGGGCAGAGAGAAACAGCACGGGTTAGCCTTTCAGCACAGAAACAGCACAGGTTAGTTCAACCGCCCCACAAACTGTTTTCTGTGTGCTTCAGATGCTCTGAGCTTTTGCTCTTATTCCAACACAGACTGTAATGCTCCTCAACAGGAGAGCAAACACTTATGAGACACTTCTGAACGTCTTGATGAGGAGAATGGCTGCTATGACATCTACTCCTTCTTAGGTTGCAATGAACAGATGTCTGCTCTGTTCCACATCACAGGTATGTGCTTCATTTATTATTTAAGTAAAGATCATCTTCAGGGAACTCCGATACCTGTCGACCCCGCAATTCTGAAGGGAACATCTTGAGGCCTTCATAGTGCATGGCACATTAACAAATGAGCTTACATAAGAGATCTATTGTATTTGGACATCTGCTTAAAATAATATTGCATTGTGTATTGTATACTTGACAGCTTTGTTTCAAATTATAGTGAGATGCCTAATTAAGGTATTTTTAAGCTATCAGACGTGCTCCATATTCAACACCTGTTCCAAAAGGCAACTGCCTTCTAAGATACCTTCTTTCAGCCATATTACAGGACACTACCATGTGTACTTTGCTGTGAAGACAATCCCATAATGTTGCATAATGCAACAAGCTCAGTGAAAAAAATCCATCCACTATTAATGTTAATTTGTGGTGTTTTGCATTTGCCTGTGAGGCTTCCATAGGAAGTGCTTTACTGTGTTACACAGTAACACCAATGTTTCTCATTTGTTTAAACACACAGAATGATGTCACAGTACATACAGAAGGGTATCAGCTACTGTACATTTATTAATAAAAGGAACTCAGTTTTGATGCATCACTGTGTTCTACTTGTGTCCGTTGTTGTACTTTTAGGTTGCTTATGGTTGCCAAGCAACATCACATCCTATAGTATTCATAGAATTCAGCTGACGCACAGATCAAAGGTGTGCGTATACTGTATGTTTTACAACAAGTTCAGATGTGGATATTCCACTGTAGTACTGTTTTAAGTCAACTGACTTTTAACATAAGTGTTATACAGTAAAAAGCAGCTTTATTTTTAACAGTATTTTTATTTTTATAGTTAATGAATTATCGTTCATTTGTTATATTTAAACCACTGGATTGTTACAACAATAGCTATTAATAAATGATTATGTAATATACAAAACAATGTTGGCTTGAATTTTAAGCAAAAATAACTATGCACACTACTGCCAATACTTGAAATGAAGTTGCTACCACCAGCTGGTCCTTGTGTTTAGTTTTTCACAGTGAAGTTAAGAACAGAGATGCAGAATTAGAAGATTATCCTGTTACCATCTTTGCCTCGTCTCTCTGGATTTTTTTATTTCTATTCATGAGAAATAGACAAATGCACACTAATAGTGTGATGTGCTGTGAAAATGTGTCTAAACCCCTAAACTGCACAAAAAATACACACATAGAGAGAGAGAGTGTGTGTGTGTGTGTGTGTGTAAGTGTACTTGTTTTTCTACCACTGTGGGGACCACATGTCCCCACAAGGATGGTAAAAGTCACACGCACCTACATTGTGCATTTGAAAGTGCTGGAGAAACAACTGAATGAGACATGATTGGCTGAAAGAACAATTTTACTTAAGCGTTTTGATTGGGTGACGGGACATTTACATTAGTCATTTCGCTGACGCTTTTATCCAAAGTGACTTACAAATGAGGACGGGGAAGCAACTTCAATTACAATAAGAGGCAACAGTGAATAAGTGCATAGATATAGACAGGTCTCAGGTATTTCAACACAGTATAAAAAGTTTTTTTTTTTTTTTTTAAGAAGTACAAGTGGCGGTGTGTTAGTAAATTAGTCAAGGAAGTGAAGACGAAAAAGATTAGTTTTTAGTTGTTTCTTGAAAATGGCTAATGACTCAGCCATTCTGATGGAGATATGGAGTTCATTCCACCAACCGGGCAGAGTGAAAGAGAGAGTCCGGGAGAGTGATTTCTTCCCTCGTTGGGATGGAACCACAGGGCGACGTTTGTTAGCTGAACGCAAATTTCTGGTGGGCACATAAGTGCGAAGAAGTGAGAGCAGGTAGGGAGGTGCGGATCCAGTAGTCACCTTGAAGGCAAA
>JAZGTJ010013838.1:0-14622 GCA_036877575.1 Botia almorhae
TGTGTGTGTGTGTGTGTGTGTGTGTGGAAAATAGCTTATATTATGTAGTTCTACATTTTGTCCACCTGCAAGCTGACAATTTAATCTGCCAGAATAAAACATCCAGGAAACAGAACAGTGTTCTCGTTCCTCTAAATAAATAACCATATCAGAGCAATAAAGCGAATCACGAATCGCAACAGAGAGAGAGAGAGAGAGTAAAAGAGGCAGAAAGATCTTGCAGTGAAAGTGGGGAAAGATAACATGCAGGAAATTGAGAAAGGATGACAGATCTGTGTGAGCCAAGACACGCTTGAAGACGGATCACCCCTAAATTCAACAGAGAGGGAGAAAGAGGGAGAGAAAAGGAAGAGAGAGGGAGAGAGGGAGTGGCTGCTTTTGCTAATCAGACAGATGGAGGAGAGTTTTAAGGCCAGCGTGTTTTAAAGGTTGACTTTCTCTGAGTTACCTTGTGACCCATGCAGGAAGTGAATGTCTCTCTGCTCTGCTGCGCCGAGGCCAACATCTCCATCTGTCTGTCTGACTGTCTGTTTGTCTGACTGCCTGTCTCACTGCCTGACTGACTGTCTGTCTGACTGCCTGTCTGACTGCCTGTTTGACTGTCTGTCTGGCTGCCTGTTTGACTGTCTGTCTGGCTGCCTGTCTGACTGCCTGACTGACTGCCTGACTGACTGTCTGTCTGACTGCCTGTCTGACTGCCTGTTTGACTGTCTGTCTGTCTGACTGTCTGTCTGACTGACTGACTGCCTGTCTGACTGCCTGTCTGACTGTCTGTTTGTCTGACTGCCTGACTGACTGACTGACTGCCTGTCTGTCTGACTGACTGTCTGTCTGTCTGACTGACTGACTGTCTGTCTGTCTTTTGTTTTCTCACAGATAAACACAAAAATTCAGTGAATGGTCCAGCTTAAAGCTAGCTGTCTGAATAGTTTGCACTATGAACTTGCTAAACAGTTTAAATCAGTAGTAACCAGGGTAATGTCACATGACCTTTTTACATTGCTTATTTGATTCACTCTTTGTTAAAAGGCAAACCGTGTGCACTGCATTGTGGGATACGGTACTCCACCCAGGGTGCTCTGATTGTATACTGCCTGTTACGACAAATGTAGCATGTCTTTCTCTCTTTCTATGCATACTTTATCTATGCTATAAATTTGTATACTGTGTACAGTATGCTTACTGTAAATTTTAGATAGTATTGATTAGTATAAAATTACAAACACTGGTTTTCAAGAACTGTTACTCCTCAATACATTGAATGTCTCCTTCGTTTCTCTCGTATGTTTAGGAGATAAAGAAGGACTCAAAGAAGGAGGTAAAGAAGGAGTCGAGTTTGGCCGGATCCAAATCAGACCTGTCCAATGGCAGCGCCAGCCCGAAGTCCGACCCCAGCCTCAGACCTGCCAAGAAAGGTAGAACCATTCACTCAATTCTCCATCTGTAAAAGCAGCCCAGTGCTTACTCAGCAGAAGTCACTCCTACACACACACACACCCAGAGATTGAGCGTTCACACTGGCTCACAGGAAAAGATTTGAATGCGGATCAAATGTCTTATTCAGCTCAGATCTGGGTCAGGCTTGCATTACTGATACATGGTGAGAATTAAAATATAATAAAACCCAGGAGAACAGAAGTGTAGGTTAGGTTTCCAAGCTGTCTCCATAAAAGAGCTCATGAGTCCTTTCACTTCCTGTGTGTGTGTGTGTGTGTGTTGTATATGTGGTTTATGAGGACACATGTATTCTTTGGAGAGTCCTAGTAAACCACAAGTGTGTGTGTGTGCAAGTTAATAAACTTTCTTTAATTAGGTAATTATGGAATCTTCATTAATCTTTATGGCACTGCAGTGAATCCTCTTATCGGTCAAATTTTGGGTTTTGCCCTGAGGTTAAACTTGACTCACTTGTGTGTAAAGCATTAAGCAAAACATTCAGTATTTGCATATATTTCTGATTGGCTGTTTTTTTATCAAATGAAAAAGCAACACAATGTTTTTTTCTATTTGGGATTCTATTTTATAGGAATTCTACATTAAAATGTTCTGCTACATCTGATCTAACAGATCTGATTACAGGTTGTATTGTCTGTAAAGTACAGACAGACATGCTAGTTTTTATTCAACTCAACAGCTAATTGTAGGAGTAACTGAAGACCTCCGATGAGCACATAAATTAGACATCCAGAATGTGTTGTGCTGGCTGTTCTTTAACAACACGGTTGGGTACGGACTCATGTCACCTCAAATCACACAGCTCTCAATATAATTTAAGAGCATTTAATGTTTAAAGTGAAGATAATTATTAGAGAACTGAAACTTTAGAGTGATCAGTGTGTTGTTGTTTTGCCTGCTGACCCGCAGCTGCAGGGAAAGAGCGACACCTAATGGTGAAAGATGTCAGTGCATCTCTGTTTGTGTTTCTGTTCGCAGGCGATGCAATACGAAAAAGACGCTGCAAAGCTGCGTTCAGCTACGCTCCGCAGAACGAAGATGAGCTGGAGCTGAAGATCGGAGATGTTATTGAGGTTGTGGGAGAGGTAAGCGGTATTTTTCCCAAAATGTTCTTTGTTAAGCTGCTTGAAGGTCTTCTCATACTGATAGCAATGGCTAAATAAAATAGTCTGAATATATTTGTGCAAAATATTTGTCCAGTCATTGCATCCGGTCCGAATGCAGTGATAGGATGTCCTACTTGCCTGTCAAAGCATGCGTGCATTCATGTGTTGGAGGAGGCGTGGCCTTGACGAGCGCTCTGAAACGAGGGCGGGATCTTATGCTTTCAAAGCTAGCTTGTTATTTCTAGCCTTTTGAAGGTTTATCAAAATAATGTTTAGCAGCTGTAATTTGTATCGGTAATAAGTGTGTGTCCATGTGTGTTTTTGGCTAAGGTGGAGGAGGGCTGGTGGGAGGGGGTTCTTAACGGCAAGAGCGGGATGTTCCCCTCCAACTTCACCAAGGAGCTGTTGACTGAGGCGGAAGATCTCACCCCACAGGACGACCCCCGAAGCACAAGAACCAGTCAGTCACTCTCTCACTTCATTACAGCCGGTCATGTCCCAGGCCTGCAGCTCATGCTGCAATGTTTCTGTCTTTCATTCAAGATAAATCGTCTCCCACTGAAGTGTTTATATCACTTTAGGAATAGTGGAGATTTCCCATCAAACGGTTTTCCCAGCAGATGGTTGAAACATGGAAGTTCACACAGTGATGTCACATTAGGGAAGCGACACCCAGCGACTCACAGGGAACATTCTCAAGATGTTGGCTAATGTTCTCTAAATGTTTTCTCAAAGTTTTCAGAAGCGGTTCCTGCAATAACATTAGCAGAGTTGTTTTTCATTTTATACCTCATATCAAAAATGTTATTTTTAAGTTGTTGGGGAAACATTTATAAAACGTTACAGAATTAACTATTTGAATAATGTTTTTATAACCAAGCAGCAACGTAAATACAACATCTATAAAACTAACATTCATGGGACTTCATGGCAAAAATGAAAATAATATACATGGAAAAAATGACACTTTTAACGTTTTTGTTGCGGAACAAAAACGGAAGCGTTAGAGAAACGTTCTTACAGTCTAAAATTGTTAGCGGATTTGAGACACACCCTGAAAATTGCTGCATGTAACTTACAAGCAAATCCTTGGAATCCTCTGAAATGTGTGTGTGTGTTTGCAGGTTTGAAGGACAGCACCGGTTCAGAGAGTGATGGAGGGGACACAAGCAGTTTACGATCTGACACCGGAAGTGTGTCCTCCACCAATGAGATTCAACCCAAAAAGATTCGAGGGTTCGGCTTTGGAGACATCTTCAAAGACCAGCCCATCAAGCTCCGCCCACGTTCCATAGACTTGGACAGTGAGGCGGAAAAGGTGAGTTTGAGAAGTTTATTATCATCAAATATTATTATAATCAAGTGTTCCTCTAGCTTAACTGGTAGAGCGTTGCATTAGCGATGCAAAAGGTCATGGGTTCGATTCCTAAATACTGATAAAACATATAACATGAATATACTGTGAGTTGTTTTGGATAAAAGCGTTTGCCAAAAGAATAAATATAAATGTATTATTTATTAAATGAGCAGTAGGTCAGATATAAGACTTTGTAAAGTTGTTTTCATGCATCAATAACTGTGTCAATAACTGCATATATTTCAAATGGGCCAATCTAGGTTAATAACATTTGGGTGACTATGGCTGGTTAATATTTATGTTTTATTTCTATAGCATTTTCACATTGTGCATTTTAGCAAAGCAGCATTACAGGAATTTAAATATTTTAGTACAAAAGATAGAAATTGATCATTTTTGAATGAGATGGAAAACTCTGAGCTCAGTTTGAGACATTGTTGTGATCTCTTCTAAAACTCTAATGGGGACATTTGTAAGATTTTTGAGTCTTTTATCAGGAGAAATGTCTGAGACACAGGAGAGTCAAGGAATAGTTTCCGTTTGCTCTCCATTTAATCTCATTGCCGTGTAGGAGAAATAATTGAGATATTAAAAAGATCTCATTTGTGATTGTTCTTTCCTGTGAGGAACCGCTGCATAATTCGTCTGTCTTTGTCAGTAGGATGAAATACGAAGAGATTTGATTTACGATCTCGTTGTAAATATTTACAGGCAGGTCTGGTTAAAACACATCGAGGTTTCCAGGGTTCATTTTGGCTTTGGTCTCACAGTCTCCTGTTCATTAACAGCTTCCTGTCTTCCTGTCCCACAGTCACACATCCCCCTTTCCTGCTGTCCTCCATCCATCCATCTTTTCACTTAGGAAATAATCACATTTCATTGTCCTGCATTCAGTCGTTTGTCACGTTATGGTGTTTGTTTGTTTTGTTTGCATTGGTTGGCGTTATGATGGAAACTGTAAAGGTTCATTCGGTGTGCGCGCGCCTCTCTCAGTACTTCATTTTTGCCCGGAGATGTGAACCGTGCCATGTCATTTTAGAATTTCGACTGCGAATTGATTTGAAACAAAACAAACAAACAAATATTGAAAAATACAAAGAGGTTTCTGTGAGTGTTAGGGGATAGAATATACAATTCGTACAGTATAAAAGTCTTTGCCTATGGAAAATCCCACAAAGCATAGAAACCAAGTGTGTGTGTGTGTGTGTTTAAAGGAACGTGGCACACAGAGCAGAGTTCAGTACTGTCAGCCACTGAGACAGGAAGTCATTGTCAAGGAAGTGTTTACGGAATAAACACTTTGTCTTTTATACGTTTATAAAGAAGAGCAAATCTTTTTATATTCTCTCTGCGTTTACACCAACACTGTGTTTGTATTTTAGTTTGTCTTCAAATAATCAAACAGTTCACGTCATTTTTGTCAAATAAAGACACAAGGTTTCCAAAAGTGTCAAACATTTGTGTTTGTGTGATGCTCAACAGCTGTGGTTGTTCTGTCAGATTGGCTGTGTAAACCGAAACTTTTTGTTACAATTAATTGGAAAAACGGCTAAGAAATTCTTTTTTAAACTGTTGTATATTATTATATATTCCAGCATTAAACTGCTTAACTCTCCCTCCTGCTACAAACATAGACAATTTTCCACTTTACAAAGCGACTGCCCATTGGATGAGGCAAATGCTTCCTGCCGTTTACAAGCTGTAGATTTACCCATATACAAACGTACCACACCCCAACCCGGCAATCTTTCCATATCCTCCCCTTCTCTTCCTCTCTGTCTCTTTCTTTCTCTCTCTCTCAGTCTCTCTCTCTCTCTCTCTGGTTTCCTGACTTCAGTGCAGTTTTAAGCAGAAGTTCTGTAGGTCTGTAAGAGGCTGTTATGACTCGGAGTGAACCGTGGTTACGCTAAAGCTAACTGGAAGTCACTCGTGCAGTCAGGTCAGTAATAGTTATTCATACTGGACATTAGAAAGAACGCTTGCCATTTCTTCCAGCGCACATTTGGTCTAGTCCACGAAGACGAAGGTAAATAAAAACTCTTTCGATCTTTTTTACTCGTTCTTTCTGTGTTTTAGGTTGACCACAGGTAAGCTGTGGGCTCTTCACTGGAGGATAGCTGGCAAATATTAGGGCTGGTATTTTTGTGGTGTGATGTTGGTTTGGTCGGTGTTGTTTCATGTTCTGGGTTGGAAGTTAACAGAGATGATACGGGGATGTATGAGGAGAAGTCCTCAGGGCTACAGCTGGCCAGATGTTGTTCAGATGTTGTAATGATGTTTCTGTTATGTCGTTTTAACATTTTGCTCCCACGTGGTGCTTGTTAGTCTGTCTCCATCTTGACGGCTCTATTTGTTTAGGGTTGGATTGGTTCCCCAGCTAACAGGGAACGTTCTCAGAACATTGGCTAATGTTCTCTAAATGTTTTCTTGAGGTTATTTATATATATTATATATATATTTAATATTAAGTAACGTTAACATTAAACATATCACAAATGTGATTCTTAAGTTGTTAGCGTAACATTTTAAAAACATTACAGAATTTTAAAAAAATTAAACAAACAAGCAATAATGTTTATACAACGTAATTAAGAACACCCCAAATAACATTTTTAGCGTAGTTGTTATGTAATGGATACGGTAGGGAAATGTTTTTACAATTTAAAATTGTTATCAGAGCCCGTGCCATGTTTGTGAAGAGATTGTGGCTCTCCAGTAGGAAAGAATCCAGATATACACGGTCAAAATACAGTATGGCAATAATGCACATACACAGAGCTGTCACTTCAACAGGGCCCGGGACAATATTTTTATTGTTTGGGCTCCACACCTCCAGACATGATGAGTCTGAGACTGTACCGTGGCCTCGATCCTCAAACCACACAATTAACACTAAAAATGAACTGCTGCACAGTCATGCAAATTACCAAATTGGCTTGAAGGATGCAGTGGGCCCTTCTCGTTTCCGGACCTGAATTCATATTTTTAGATGTCTCCGCCCCCCCCAACTGACTTCCTGGACATATAAAGACTCTTTAGCTTTAAGAACAGAATGAATGTTACTTTCAATGTGAACTGATGTAAATGCATAAATTGACGTTTTAGTGTATTTGAATCGAATTACTTTTTCCCTCACAGACTCAAATGGTGAAGAAAGTGAGCACAGCTGTTGCCCAGGAAACCATGAAGGCGGAGCCTGAGAACAAGGCCAAAGGTAACAGGATCAGATCACACCTGTGGGATATTTGAATGCTTAAACGATTTAAATGTCATGCAAGTTTCATGCAAACGTGATATAATTGTTTCTCGGTGTGACAAAACCGTAAAAATTCAAATTACAGCAAAGGAGTTTTGCAAAGTCATTTTCCCGTACGATGCCCAGAACGAAGATGAACTGTCAATCAAAGAGGGAGATATTGTTACCATTATTAATAAGGTGAGTGTGTTATGTTAAACATTAAATTACAGCCGCGTCTAGAACGTTCCTAGAACGTTAATGTTTCTGTTACCTAATGGAAGTGATCTTACAGCCTAACATTGAGTTACACTGCAGCATGGTGTTTGTTCGGCTGCTGAGATGTGTATTTGACACTCTTGCGCATGTCTGCAGGACTGCGCAGACGCTGGCTGGTGGCTCGGAGAGCTAAATGGCAGACGGGGAGTTTTTCCCGACAACTTTGTGAAGTTATTTATTCCTGAGGTAGAAAAAGAGGTGAGATCCCGTCTGTTGCTCTCTCGGACACAAACTTCAGCTGTTGTCAGCAGGACACACTTCCTGTCTGTGTGATGGAGGGCCTCAGTCTCTGATTGGCTGAATGAGCTGTGGTGATGCGCACACACACACACACACACACACACTGCCCCGTCTCCTGAACCTTTCCCTTCCATTTACCCTGTCAGATTCTTTGATGTTATCGTGTTTGGGTTTGTGGGTCATATCAGATGAATGTGTACAGTTACCTGCTTGGGTTTTATTGTTGGTTTTAATGGGCAAACTGTGGGTTCAAAAGTGTGTGTTTTATTAGCTGGGCTGTGTTTTAAACGTGTATATGCTTACAGAGACCTAAGAAACCGCCCCCTCCTGCTGCACCGACCACTAAACACATCACAGGTAACTCCTCTCATATCTGTCCGTCTCGTCTTGTATCATAACGGCTCTTTCATTCGTTTTCATGTTTCCTTTCATCTTCTCCCCAGCTAACAATTTTAGGTTGGAAGAACGTTCCCATAACATTTCCATTATCAAAAACATGTTATTTGGAATGTTCTCAGAACGTTCAAAGAGTCCACTCTTTAAGCTGTTGTTTGAACGCTGTTGCTTGGTTATAAGCACATTATTCAAACTTGTTTTAATTCTGTAATGTTTTTTAAACACTATTTGTTTTTAAAACTACTAACAACTTAAGAATAACGTTCTACAAACGTTACTGTAAGAACCTTTGATAACGTTGACAGCGCTTTTAGAGAACATTAGCCAACGTTGTGAGATTCTCTGTTAGCTGGGATATTGTTATTGGCACAACTGTTGAGATTATAACACAATGTGGCTAGCTCTGAATTCAGTGACGGCGTTTCCATGTCGACACTGATTCCGCTGAGCCCAGCCGAACCTTGATGTTGTGTGTGTTCGTCCCCAGACAAAAAGACAGAAGTCAAAAAGGTTCCACCAGAACGGCCCGAATCTCTCCCACACAGAGCCGAGGAGAAAGGTAAAACCATTTCCACTGAACTCTGTTTCTGCTGCTTTTCTAATTCAGTTATTTGACCTTTCACTGCAAACCCTGCTGCTCTGTGGGCTGTGCTGCCTCTCTGCAAAAGGTGTGTGTGTATGTGTGTGTGTGTGGCTTCTTGCTTTCATGAAGTAAACAGATGTTGGAATAATATTTTCTTTCTCTTCTTTGAAAACAAACTCTCCTCTTTCCTGTAAACAGCTATGTATGTCAGCCTTTGACATTTTATAATCTTTAATAATGCTGTGTAACCTTTGGGGATCATGCTGTTTGACGATGATGATGATGATTATTACATGCAGGTGAGGAGACGAAGCTACCTGATATTTCAAAGCCTTCCCTCCCAGCTGTCCTTCCGAAGAAGCCCCTCCCTCCGAAGAACAACAGCTCGTTTAATCGCCCGTCGTTGCTGCCGCCCAAACGACCCGAGAGACCAGCTGTGCCCAATATACCGTCAGTCTCAGACACAAATTCACACTTACAATCACGAAAACCTACAAACTCACATTCTCCGCACGCTGGAGATAACTGTGTGACTATTTACGTTACAACTTTTGCTTCTCTACCGCCGTCTCTGTTTGAAACATAAAATTGCAGGTCACTTTACGTACTTTTCCTGAAAAAAAGAAAATATAATTTTCTTTCAAATTATAAACCATTATTAAAACTTTATTAGAACTGTTTATAACAAAACTGACTTGCACAGGTGTGACAGTCCCAAATCTGACAGCAGTGGTGCAACAGCTGACCGGGCCTCCACAGAGAAATCCGCAGATATAGGTGAGCCCTTATAATACACAAAAACTCTTACACTCTGTCTATTAAGACAATCTATTCCTATTAAGATTCAGCATGACCCAGAATTCTCTGTTTCATCTCGCACTTCGTTTGGTTCCGTTCACTCTATTTCTGGAGATGTGTCGTTACAGTCTGCTGTTCTGAGAACAGTGGCGTGTTTTTTTTTGATGTTGGTGATGTCATATGTATGCGTGTCATATCCATGTCGTCCCGTGTGTTCATGTTTGTGTCATGTTCTGATAAAGATGTAGAAGACTTCGACTCCGTCGTCTTATCCACAGAGAAGCTGAATCACCCCACGGCGTCACGGCCGCGCGTGATGGACAGACGGCCGCGCTCACAGGTCTTCACGTCTGTGAGTCTGCACACAAACACACTCGCGTACACACGCACCATGTTTGTTTTATATAGCAATAGTACATACAAAAAAGTTTTCTGTTTTGTCGTCTACTCACCCTCATGTTTCAAATCTGGAGTCAGATCTTTTAAATGTCTTGATCCGGTTCAGTTTAGATTCGGATTCATTTTGGATTCGGTTCTCAAATTCATGGAAGAATTATTTCCCATGGAAAAGAAATGGCCAACATAGTCTTGAAGAATAGGGACAATGTCTTCTCAATGTCTTCTCAATGTCTTCTCAATGTCTTCTCAATGTCTTCTCAATGTCTTCTTTGGTGTTCCATGGACAAATGATTTGAAGCGACATGAAGCTGAGTCATTTTTTACGTTTTTGCATTTTATTTCCTTTTTGTTTCTGTAACCAATCAGAGTGGTTGGCCAATCACATTTGATTGTTTCTCACACCTATCAGACGCAATCAGCTGACGATGATGTCATATATATATGTGACGTTTTGAGGAAGTTTCAGGCTCGTTATGTTAACCCGTCAGATATGATTGTTTGTATTTGCTACGTGTGACGTCACGTGGGCTTATTCTGCTCTGCCTGTCTGTGGGTGATCTGGCCTCAATCGTTTACAACTCTTTCTCTCCTTAGTCCTCTCTCTCTAGTCCTGACCTCCTGGACTCCCCATCTCCAGAGGAGGAGAGGAGAGACAAGGAGGAGCAGGATTCGGTCACTCCCAAAACTCTTGACAGCTCCAAGAAGATGCCCAAGGCAGTGCCAGTTGTAACAGTAAGCCCCGCCCCGCCCCTCCCTGTAACCCCACCCACCCTTGCCATGCATGCACGTCCTGGTCCTACCACAAGGGGGCATCCTAGTTCACAATGCTGCATACATACACTCGTATACACACACAGAACATTGCACATGGAGACTGAGGCCTGGTGGAGGGGCAAAAATGGCACAAAATCTGAGTGAGTTTTGTGTTTTTGACAAACTTGATTTTAAGACCTTGTGGGGATTTTCCACAGGCACCTGAGAAAACAGCCTTGTCTCCCAAGCCCCTTATTCCCTCCTCGTCCAGTTCCAGCGGGGCTTCTCTCCAGCAGGGCGGCGCTAGTCTACGGCCCCATTCCCCTTCTGTTGATGCCAGAGGGAAAAACGAACAGGGTGCTGCCACGCTGGAGGAACTCCGAGCACAATTGCGAGATTTGAGAGGAACTGTGGAGCTGATGAAGAGCCAGCACAAGTATGAACCGGGGGCTGGGTGGGGGCAGGGAAGCTGAAAGGCAGATGAGGAAGAGGATGTTGGAAGAGGGAGGTAGACAGAAAGGAAAAGGAAGTGTTTGGGACAGGAAAGACTGCTGATGGATGCGAAATGCGTGTTGATGTGTAATTGTCAAATCTGTTTTTCTCAGGCAGGAAATCAAACAGCTGGTTAGTGAGCTGGATGAAGAAAAGAGGATTCGTATATCACTGCAGGTGAGGACACACCTGGAACACGGTGTGCTGCACAGTTAAACCAATGGCAACACGAAAGGTTGTTAGAGCGTTAGCTAACATTTTCTAAAAGTTGTGTTTAGAACTCTTCTAAAATGTTAGTAGAACGTTTTTCTAACATTATATATAGAACGTTATATATCACACATATTTCATAAACGTTATCCTTAATTAGTAAGTGGAATGTTTTAAAAATGTTACAGAATTTAAAAAAGGTTTGAATAATGTTCTTAAAATCAAGCAATACCATAAATACAACATCTATAAAGCTGGTCATGTTGAAGATTCCTAAAACGTTTAAAAGCGGCTCCTATGACTGCGTATAACTGGATGTCTTTTGTTTTGTGCTGTGTGTTAGATGGAAGTGGAGCAGATTAAGAAATCCCTGTCGAAATAAACTCAAGCGTGCCGGATGAATGAAGAACATGAAGGAACGGGCTGAGATCTCGGAAGACTGTGCCAAAAAAAGAACAAAACTGCATCAGAACAACTGCTTAAACAAAACAAACAACTGTTTACCCCCCAGTTTACCTTTACTTTTGTTTGTGTGCTTGTTTTTTGTTTTTTAGGAAACTTGTTTATTTCTGTGTGTTATGCTTGAACTGGGCACTCATTCACAGACCTGTTGCCTGGGCATGGCCTTACTGTGGGTCACGTGACCCAAAGGTGATGAGGGCCCACACCTGGAGACAGGTGATGGTGGTTGCCACGGAAACTAGCTGGTCTTATGCACAACCATGACCACTGGTTACCCCAGCACTCTGTCTCTCTCTGGTACTGTCTCTGAAGATCAGAGAAAATGTCAAATGAAGGAGAAATTGGTGCGTTTTCTTAAAAACTGTACACCTTAATTTTTTTTAGCATTTGAGGCCTTCTGTTCTTTTCATTATATGCAGAGGTGTGTTTAAAGTCACGCCTCTTGCGGTTTTAACCTCACATGAGGCCTTGTTTATTTGGCACGTTCCAAACTGTTCTGTCTTTTCTGTTTCTCTTCTGTTGGTGATGACGATGAGATTTCTCACATTTTCTTTTCTGCACTTATTTCTTCGAAATCTTCTATGTACACTTTTATATTTTATTGTACTAAAATGCAATTATGTGTGCAGATTTTATTAAAAAAATATACTTGGAAAAAAGTTGCTGTACCGGTTTTGTTGCTGGTTTACACTTACCACAAGGGGGCGCACCACTATAAACTTCACCAATGAATGGCGTGACGTTTTATATTTTTAAGATTTCTGAAAATGTTCTTTTAAATGACTTATTTGTTCATTAATGTTTCTTAATAATAATAATAATCATGAAATTAAGAAGTAGTAGTGAAGCCGTTTTGTTTCAAAATATAATGCCTATTATGTTATTATATTTTATGTTATATATAAAAAAAAACAAATCATTTCAGATCACCCAGTTAAGGTCTGTATAACTAACCTTCGGCATGTAAGTCAAGACCAGTAATTCGTTTACAAAGATCATTTGATCTGTTACGACGTTGTGGTTAGTTCAGGTTTAACGTGTCACGTGATATGAACCCATAACAACTCGTTATACTTTGATGAAGTAATAATTTATTGCACGCTCTCATGTATACAGTGATGTACGGAAAATATGTTAATATGTTGCTGGTTCTACAGCCAATAAATCAAACTTTATTGTTTTAAAAACCAACACAAATACAACGGTTATGTTTCTAAGAACGTGGCGTGTATTTTAAACCAGATTATTTTAACCTTCCAGAAAAGGCGAATAATATTAATATTATGCGTCTTACATCATCAAACGTGGGGTGGTTGTTACGTAACACTTTGAAGGTCTTTGGTACTTTAAAAGGTATTTGTGGGACGTTTTATATTGTCTTAAGATCAACCCCTACCCACCTAACAATTTTAGTTTGTAAGAACGTTTCCCTAACGTTTCCATTGAGGATCAAAAATTAAAGATGTTATTCTGAAAGTTTAAATAGCTTTTTTAACGTTGTATTAACGTTACTGCTTGGTTATCAGAACATTATTTAAAAAATGATTTCTGTATCATTTTTAAAACATCACACTAACAACCTAAACAACATTTTTGATAGGGGATATATAACGTTGGAAAAACATTCTACTAACGTTACTGCAAGAAAGTTTTTGCACTTAGACAACGTTAGCCATTGTTCTGAGAATGTTCCTTGTTAGCTGAGTAAACGGTATAATTAACAATCTTTCAGCGTAGACCTTTAATGAGGGAAAACACAAAGCAAATAACGCTGACACAAACATAAAATCTACAGCTAAACACATCTGGGCTGAGCAGTCCTCACACATCGTCTGCTCTTTATGGTATTTGATCTAATAATTGAGGAGAAGGTCTCCTGGGTGCTGTCCACTGAGGCCTGCAGATGGCTCGATCTCCCAGGAGCGCCATGCTTTGTTATAAGAACGTTGGTCAAACATTTATTTAACCTTTTTAAAACGTTACACTAACTATTTAAGAATAACATTTTTGATATATTTTGGTATGTTAAAAAACATTCCACTACGAGAGCATTCCGCTCTCGTATGCGCACTAATGTTTCCGCCAACGTTCTGAGAACATTCCCTGTTAGCTGGGGATATACTTGATGAATAGCAGGTCAGAATTGCTGACTGTTTTACACAGAGGAGAAAACAGGAGACGTTAAATGGTCCTGTGAGCAACTCTTAGGTGTTTGCCTTGAAATGATGATATAAACGAGGAACTGCTAAAACTAAAGGTCACGTAGTTCACAATTACACCATTAAGAAAGTATGTCGAAAAAGGTTTCTGTAGAAATGACTCGCTGTACTCATTTGTGCCGTCATTATCGACATATATTTTGTGACTCATTCACAGTAAGTAAATATGTGCTTATATATGTGTTTAAGTAAGCAATAATTGTTAGACCTGTTAAACATTTGAATAGTTTTTTTTGTTTATGCATTTGGCGGACGCTTTTGTCCATAGCAACTTAAAGCACATTTAAGCTACACGTTTGATCGATACCTGTGTTCTTTGGGAATCGAACCCACCACCTTTTGTCTCGCTAAAGCAAATCTCCACCAGTAATAAATGTGAAAAAACTGCTTTGTCCGTATATTACACTAGTAATATATATTCATTTATATTTTTTTAATATTCATTTTGTGTGCTTAACATAATAGGGCTACAAGATTGTTTGTTTATTTAAAATGCTGATATTTGGACCAATATCCACTTTTTAATAATATGTTGTACTAATAAAAATCGCATTTCAACAGTCATTTTTATTACTTTATTAAGCTTTTATATTTTCGTGTGAAAATTTCCCTAATAAATTAAAATTGGCTACATCATT